>SKCR01029592.1:0-176968 GCA_019454045.1 Zanthoxylum bungeanum | reverse complement strand
AAAAAAAAGGAAAAAAAAGAAAAAAAAAAAAAAGAATAAAAAAAAAGAATAAAAAAAAAGGAAAAAAACATTGTTTGTTTTTAGTCCTTAATAGTTAGACATGAGTCCGATGATGAAATGGTTTGCTTTAGGGTGAAATCTTAGAAACGATAAGTTCTTGATACACTTTTATCTGACGATTTAAGTAATTGATTTAGGTTAGACTCGTGAGCACTTAATCATAGGTTTATAGCAGTGAAAACTTGAGTAGTTAGCAAAGTGACTAGTTGATTGTAGGTCGATGAATGACCGTTCGCCTAAATGTCTATCCTGATTTGCTTGTGTTATGATGTGTGGTATGGTTGAAAATAAAAGAAAAGTCTCTAAAGAAAAGAATTAAACCACCTATAACCGATAAGCGTGAAGTTACCCATGGGCGAGTATTAGGACCACCATGAGGAGAAATGCTACCTTAAAGGGTAGGTGTGTTGAAAAAAAGGAGAAAAAGAAAAGAAAAGAAAAGAAAAAAAAAAGAAGTTCAAAATGAAAAGAAAAAAAAACAAAAGAGAAAGAAAATCATATCACATTGAGCACATAAAAGCAACTACAGGGTATAATTGAGACATCTAGGTTGGTTTGACCCATCGATCCCAATTTTTTGACGAAATAATGAGTTGGCTTACCTGGGGATGAATCTGCAAAGGAACCTTTGCCCAAACACAATTTGAGTCTGGCGTAGATCATTTATTCAAATACTTGGATTTGAGTTGCATTGAATGTTTTGAAGGTTCTCTGGTTTCAATATTGGGCATTCTTTGAGGGCAATAATATGTGTAACTATTGGGACTATTTTGTACCATGTAATATAGTATGATGATATGGAATGCCACATCATGTAGTCCACTTTGACCTAGTGCAAATAATAGAGAGCAGAAAGCTAAGCCAAGTCTGGGGGCGACCAGTCTACCACCCCGCGAATAAGGGATTTATTGAGAACTTGAGCCATGAGACAAAAGAAAACTGAACAATCACAAGAAAAGAACCAACAGAAGGAAATTATAAACAGACCTAAGGGGGCGACCAGAGACATTTGTAGGCGAATGGCACCAAAGAGTACAAGGAAGGCCTAACCCATCGGAATAGGAAATACATCCATGCATACATGCATACACGTCACATACACGCATTTTTTGTTTTGTTTTTGTTCGCAGGTTTTGAAGAAAATGAAAAAGCGACAAAGACAAGCAGTTTCGGGAATGAATCCCAGAGTCGAGGCCCACATTGTCAGCAGTATTGGGAATGAATCCCAAGGTCGAGGCCCATGTTATCAGCAGTCTCTGGGAATGAATCTCAGGGTCGAGCCCACATTATCAGTGGTTTCGAGAATGAATCCCAAGGTTGAGGCCCATGTTGTCAGCAGTTTGGGGAATGAATCCCAGGGTCGAGGCCCACGTTGTCAGCAGTTTCGGGAATGAATCCCAGGGTCGAGGCCCACATTATCAGTAGTTTCAGGAATGAATCCCAGGGTCGAGGCCCACATCATCAGCAGTATCGGGAATGAATCCCAGGGTCGAGGCCCACATTATCAGCCGCATCGGGAATGAATCCCAGGGTCGAGGCCCACATTATCAGCAGTTTCGGGAATGAATCCCAGGGTCGAGCCCCACGTTGTCAGCAGTTTCGGGAATGAATCCCAGGGTCGAGGCCCATACTGTCAGCAGTTTCGGGAATGAATCCCAGGGTCGAGGCCCACATTATCAGCAGCATCGGGAACGAATCCCAGGGTCGAGGCCCACATTATCAGCAACATCGGGAATGAATCCCAAGGTCGAGGCCCACATTATCAACAGTTTCGGGAATGAATCCCAGGGTCGAGGCCCATATTATCAGTAGTTTCGGGAATGAATCCCAGGGTCGAGGCCCACAATCTCAACTCAGTAACGGTTCGGAAATGGACCATCACATCAGCGACGCCTCGAAAATGAGGTTTCGCATGCCGGGAATGGCGCTCCGGAAATGAAGCACGATTCGGAAATGAACCACAATCTCAACTCAGTAACGGTTCAGAAATGGACCATCACATCAGCGACACCTCGGAAATGAGGTTTAGCATGTCGGGAATGGCGCTCCGGAAATGAAGCACGGTTCGGAAATGGACCATAATCTCAACTCAGTAACGGTTCGGAAATGGATCATCACATCAGTGACGCCTCGGAAATGAGGTTTATCATGCCGTGAATGGCGCTCCGGAAATGGAGAACGGTTCGGAAATGGACCACAATCTCAACTCAGTAACGGTTCGGAAATAGACCATCACATCAGCGACGCCTCGGAAATGAGGTTTAGCATGCCGGGAATGGCACTCCGGAAATGGAGCACGGTTCAGAAATGGACCACAATCTCAACTCAGTAACGGTTCGGAAATGGACCATCACATAAGCGACGCCTCGGAAATGAGGTTGAGCATGCCAGGAATGGCGCTCTGGAAATGGAGCATGGTTCGGAAATGCACCACAATCTCAAACGGTTCGGAAATGGACCACCATCACATCAGCGAAGCCTCGAAAATGAGGTTTAGCATGCTGGGGATGGCGCTCCGGAAATGGAGCACGGTTCGGAAATGGACCATCTCAACAATAACGGTTCGGAAATGGACCATCACATCAGTAACGGTTCGGAAATGGACCATCACATCAGTAACGGTTCGGAAATGAACCACTTCAATTCAGTAACGGTTCGGAAATAGACCACCATCTCATCAGTAACGGTTCGGAAATGGACCACCTCTCAAGTAACGGTTCGGAAATGGACCACCTCACAGTAACGGTTCGGGAATGGACCATCTCTTATCAGCTTATTCCGGTAGTGATTCCTAGAGATCGCAGCATCTTGCAGGGATGAACATCAGGGGTCGCAGCACCTCACCACCAGATCAACTCAGTTCAAAGCAACAGGTAAGTCAAGCAGCAGCTGGCAAGCCAGGTAAGTAAAAATGCATGCATAACTTTGATAGGATTGTCACTGTCACACACTACACAAGTCCCATCAAAGTGAGGGCGACTGTAGGCACTGCATTTTTACATAAAGCCCGATGACGAGCCTCGTATGGAGGTACTACCCGATAAGTTGCGGAAGTCGCGGGAAACGGACGTCGGAAGGGAAAATTCAAAAATCAATACCTTTTCAGATTTAGTTCGTTTGCTTAGACCCCGGGCTCTCACTCTCACGAAAAAACAAAAAGAATAAACCCTAAAAACAGAACATCTCTCGGCCTCCTCTCTCCTTAACCACCATCACAGAGCTCACTTCTCACTCCCCACAATTCATTCTTTCTTTTCTCAACCACGGTCTTCTCTCTCTGAAGAAAACCCTAATCCTCACGCCACTCCTTCTCTCTCCCATCTCTCTCTATTCCACTTACTCGGCTCTCTCTTATATTCAACACACAGCCACACAATAAACTGGACAGCCCCTCTTATTCCTTGGCCCTTCATCCACTCACGCCTCTCTCTCGGCCAAAAATAAAGAAATAAACCCTAAGCCACTCACGACACTCACCTCTTAGCCTCACACGGCACAAACAAATAAACCAGCAAGCCACACGCCCAAGCCCACACGCCCAACCCCACAAGCCAAATCCAATTAAAATAAAACAAAACAAATCAAATCAAATCAAATCCCCATTCTTAAATTAAATAAATCACATTCCAAATTAAATAAATCACATTCCTAATTTAAATAAATCACATGCCTAAATTAAATAAATCAAATCAAATCTCCTAAATCCCTTTCCTAAACTAAATAAATCACCTTCCTAAATTGAATAAATCTTTTCCTTATAACACACTAATTAAAGATACCCCCCATGATTGCATGATTTTTTTCCTTCCCATGTAAGGACAACCCTAACCCACTCTTATAAAAAGGACCATAAGCCAAACCCTTCCCCTAGAGAGAGCTCAATATTCACGGCACAACTCAAAAAGCACAAACTAAAATGAGCAAAATGTAAAAAATTTGCACATTAGTGTATTTTCGGTCATTTGGGGGTTTTTTGGGTAATTTCAAATTTGATTTGGGATTAAATATTAAAATAAATAGTTTATTTTAATCGTCTAAAGAAAATTTTTTTGAAATTTGAAAAATCCGATTTTTCACGTTCCGTTGTACGACCAGGCAAAACCGCAAATACGTCAACACTTACGGCATCCACCACACCGGTAGGTAATTACTCCACATTCAATTTGTCTTTATTTTACAAGACCGTCGATACCCCCAACATATAAATTCTCGATTGCATGCCAAATGCAAAATTCATAGACAAAAAAAAAAAAAATTATTCACAATGATCAGATCGCACTGAAGGAAATTTATTATATGCTTTGCGAAAATGAAACAAAGAACCAACAAAAGAAATTCTTCCTCCAATTGCACTGTAATCACAATATTTTAATCATAAATGAGGTTTATTTCAACGTAAGTGACAGGATAACAATGCCTACTTAATCTTTTGCTTTCGAATAGGCATAATTTGCTGCTGTATTATGACTTTACCTTTGGGGATTGCCTTTTTCTTTTGCTTTTACTTTGAATTTGTGACCCAAATTATTCGATTCTTGTCGTTGTCAGTAGATGTTTTGAAAAATATCCAATAGAATTGATTTTTGGTCTATTAATATAAAATTAAGGCAATTGTTAAATTAGTTTTTAGATTGAGTTATACTATGAACTTTTGCGTTATGTTAGGCTCATAGATTTTTATAATGTATAGAAATCTATCTTACTATGTGACGAGAATTAGTCAAAAATATCTATTTACACCTGATCGGGAGTTGAGAAAAACATCCTACATCAAGTAATACTCCATATTGATATATAACATCATAAAGTATAACAAATTCTATGTCCAAGTACCTATTGTTACCTAAGATAAGCACATCATGTCCGCAAATGTACAGAAAGAGAAATTTTCCTCACACTCATGGGCTTTTAGATTGGGTTAGATCCATGAATTTTTATATGATATAAAGTCTAATCTTAACATACAATAAGAAAGTGTCAAAAATACCAGTTTACACATGACATAAATATTGAAAAAATATATTTCACATCGAGTGAGAAAGGATGTTAGTCCATACTAATAAACTTAAGGCAATCCTCAACACTTGATCATCATAATGTAATAGCAAATTATATATAATAAGTAACATGATTTAGGCCCCAAGCGCTTATTGTTTCCTGAATGTTCCGTGATACAATTTCAGGATTTCTCATTTGAAGGCACATCATGTCCACAAATGCACAGAAAGAGAAATTGAAAAAAAAAATGTCATTATGAAGACGCATGCATGAAGCAATAATGGCAACAAGAATTGACATAAGGAGTTTCCTTCTGCTTTCCAAAGGAAACAGAATCTATGAAAGTATTTCCTTTATTCTGAAGCATTCTAATTGATGGGCGATAGTATGCAATTCGGCAACCAAACAAACAGAAACATATTTCTCATTAGATGAGCTCGGTTACATAAATCAATGCCATTGTGTTAGCCAAATTTAAGATTCATTGGTTTTTTGCCCCCTTAATTCCATCCCTTTAATTTATTCTCATCTTATAATACATCATGTGTATTTGTGGAAGGATTTTGTTCACTGTGAGATTTATGGGGGCAACACAAATTTATCCCAGGTGAAGGAGGTGGTATATCATGTTTCAAGTGTATATGTCATCTCTCTCACAGTAACTGGGTCTCACACAATTGTGGGACCCCACTGTTGTGAGAGAGATGACATATACACCCGAAACATAATATACTTTTTCGTGATGAAGCGTTATTTGGCTTGATGTGACTTGAATCCTGAGCGATCCCGATGTACCCACGACCAACAAAAGCGTTCCACATATACCAATGAATTCATTTTTTATATAATAAAACGCCAGTCATATAAGTTAACAGCTCATTGCATACTTTATTCTTTTCTTTATGATAATATTGTTTAATGCCGGCTCCCAAGTGCAAGTATAGCAGCCGGTAACTAATTATTTTCAACAATATGCACAGTTCAGCACTATGACAAAAATTATTCCCAAAATTATTTTTTGTGATGCTAATGAACCAAACGATTCCATTCACTAAGTATATAAAAATGGAGGTTATTGTACCATTTGGAAAAGAACATTAATTGATAGTATAAGTCAATTTATAAGTATTGTATCGAGAATATATGCTAATTTATAAGTATTGTATTGATGGTATAAGCTAACTTATAAGTTTAACAACTCTACATCATACGGTACATAAATTTTGACTAATAAAAGATACTTATGAACTTGTTCATCGATCGATCTTCATTTGATTCTATGAGGGTAATCCTATTTGTTTAATCAATAATCATACATATATATAAACACTTGAATAAAATTGTTAAATACAAAAAACAGAAACTATTTCACTACAAATTTTTTATTTTTTTTACTAAATGACAAAAATAATTCTTTATTTCTTATGTTTTAAATTTGCGCACAATTATGTAAATACATCATTTTAGATTTTTATTGCTTGCTTTAGATTATATTATATTGAAGTTTTCAAAGATAGCATATGTTAGTTAGCTACATAGAATATTTTTTACCCATGTTTCTTATTTGACGAAAGATCATAAAAGCCCAAGGATTTTTAAAATATATCAATTTCTATTTAAAGTTTTTAAAATTTATCAATGTCTATAAAATATGGGTGGAAGATAGAGCAATAATTTTCCTAAAATTACTATAAATCTGCTCTTATGTTTTCAGAAATAGCTACTACTTGAAAAACAGTTTCATAAAAGATACAATGGCAAGTAAAAATTATCTTGTTGTTGTAATTTTAAGTATTTTTAGTTTTACAGGCCTGAGTCAAGCTCAATTGCAACTGGGATTTTATGCTAAGAGCTGCCCTAAAGCTGAAAAGATTGTGTATGACTTTGTTAAGAAACACATTCACAATGCCCCATCATTAGCAGCATCTTTCATCAGAATGCACTTCCATGATTGCTTTGTCAGGGTTAGTCTAATAATGTTTCAGCATCTTTTGCATAAAACTCTTATCTCGCCTTTAAAATCTTACTCCCTGACACTCTGCTTCACAGGGGTGTGATGGATCTGTGCTTCTAAATTCAACCTCAGGCAATAATGCTGAAAGAGAAGCGGTTCCAAATCAAACACTCACAGGCTTTGGCTTCATTGACAGTGTGAAGAGCCTTCTTGAAGATGAATGCCCGGCGTAGTTTCTTGTGCAGATATTCTTACATTAGTTGCAGAGAGACTCTATTGTAGCCACAGTAAGTATTCTAATCAAAACAAGTCATGCCCGCTTACATTTTCAAATTTCACAGCTTCCGTTTACTTACTGGTGAACTTCAGGGAGGTCCTTTCTGGAAAGTTCCAACCGGACGAAAAGATGGGCGGATCTCCATTCGCTCAGAAGCTCAAAACGACATACCGAGTCCTTCTAATAACTTCACCAGACTCCAACAAAGTTTTGCTAATCAAGGACTTGATTTGAAAGACTTGGTTCTGCTATCAGGTAAGCATTGATAAACTTGAAGACATTATAAGAAGTCACAGCACCTCAATACCAAACGGGACTTAATTAACATTAAGCTTACTTGTTGTTTCAGGTGCGCACACAATTGGGGTATCTCACTGTCCTGCATTTTCAACTAGGCTGTACAATTTCACAGGAGTAGGTGACCAAGACCCTGCTCTTGACAGCGAATATGCAGCAAATCTCAAGGCTAAGAAGTGCAGAACTCCAAATGATAATACAACATTAATTGAAATGGACCCTGGAAGCCGAAAGACTTTTGATCTTAGTTACTACACTCTTTTGCTCAAGAGAAGGGGTCTCTTTGTATCAGATGCTGCTTTGACTACAAACTCTTTCACTTTGTCTTTCATTAGGGAACTTCTTCAGGGATCACTGGAGAACTTCTTTGCTGAATTTGCAAAGTCTATGGAGAAAATGGGAAGGATTAAGGTAAGACTGGATCAGATGGTGAGATCAGGAAGCAATGTCCTTTTGTGAATTAGCATAGAGGCTTTGGCTCTTTTTTCATTTTTATTATTATTATTATCATCATTATTATTATTGATTTGATTTTCTTATCAAGTGAATGATTGGGTGTGAGTTGAATCTTATTATTGTTATTATTATTATTTAAATTATTGTCGTTAAATATTTATAAATAATTAAATCTAATTATTTGTTGGACACAACTCTGCTCAAAATCCAAATTCTTAATTTTGCTGTGAAATGATCAATCAATAATCTGGAAGCGGAATGGCGAGACTTGGGCTTACTTGTAAGTTGTATGTTGTTTGAATAATGTACCATCAATTTATGTCTTTTTTCCCCCATTTTCAGAAGTTTGTGTTCTTGTAATAGAAGCGATAATCGAGTTAAAAAAAAAGTGTTGTCAAACTTTAGTGTAAACAGAAACTGACGAGCAGAAATGACAGCGGCAGTGCAGTAGGGGCAACGAATTGGGGCAGCAGCGGCGACTGGCGAGCTGCAGTAGTGGCGAGTGGCGACGAATAAAATAAAAATAAAAATTTCATAAAAATTTAAAGATAAAGAGATCAAATGAATTATTTTGAGTGGGGAGTGAGGGAAGAACCAAAACCTGTTTCTTGCTCTGACTTTATCTACTTTGCTTTCTTGCTTTATTGGAGACAATGGTTCGTCACTGCGTCAGGCCAGTGGGCCCAAGTTTGCTAAGCTGTTGCGGTTCAAAATGTTTTAAAAACCGGACCAATGATAGAAACGGTGATTGAAAATGTTCAATTGGTCACTGATTCTACTAGTTGAATCGGAGCGGAAAAAAACCAACAACACTGACTAGCATCTTAAATAATATTAATTAGTTGAAAATTATAAAAAATCTAAAAAATTAAACATCACATATAAAAAATTACAATAATTAATTCTAATAATTTTTACTCATATGAGTTTTATGAAGATCAGGGCTTCAAGCCCTTGTTCATTTTTCTCCATAGTCTAAAACAAAGTCGTTTCATTTGCAAAATTTAAAAAATTTGGGTTTAACCGGTTCATCGGTTTTGACCGATTTCAACGGTTTTTTTATGCAATATGTTTTTAGTTATTACCCAGACCATACATGTGGCCGGTTCCCGGCTCAACGGGTCAATCTGATCGATCCTGTCCGATTTTAAAACATTGGTGGTGCGCATGAGGCGTTTAAAAGTTTCTGTAGTATGTTTTATTAAACCTAAAAATATTGTTTTAAGAGTACATTCATAATATCGGATGGTTTTCAAGTCATTATTGTAAAATGTAACAAGTAGGTGTTATTTTTAGACATTTTGCTTTTCCTTGATAAAATCAGTATTTTAAAACCTGAACCGGTTTGGACCAGACCAGACTGAGAGTTGGCAAACACATGGATGAACAAACAATAATGTATTATTGTTGACGGCTAAAAATTACAAAGGTTATATGACTTTAGAAGGAATACAAAAAGGTAGCATCATATAATCAAGACAAGTTACGTGGCACAATAATGCTTAGAAGAAACTTAGCCAGATGATAGAAGCAATGGAAATCGGAAAAACAACGAAATCGCTCAATCGGCCAGGCGATCAAAACGTTCAATCGCACAGTCTCTTGCTTGGAAGATTTCCAGGTCACTGCTCTGTTGTTCAAACAAAATATGTACCCAGATTGCGACTTAGAGTCGTCTTTATCGGTTAAGAAATTTGCGTCGATGAACCCAATCACCTCAAGTTCTCCGTCCCATATACTAAGAAAGCATCCTTAGATCATCTAAGATACTTAAGGATATTCTTAACTGTAATCCGGTGACCATCACCTGGATCGGCCTGATAGCGACTGCACATGCTCAAAACATATGAGACATCGGGTCGCGTACATATCATGGCATACATGATCGATCCGACTGCAGAAGCGAACGAGATCCGACTCATGTTGTTTCTCTCATCTTGAGTTGTAGGACACATGTCCTTAGATAGAGAAACGCCATGTGACACTGGCAGCAGTCCCCTCTTAGACTGATCCATGTTGAATCTCTTCAACACTTTGTCAATATACAAACTCTGGGAGAGTCCAAGCAGCTTTCTAGATCTATCCCAGTAGATCCTTATTACCAGAATAAAGGCTGCTTCTCCTAGATCTTTCATGGAGAATTTTAACGAAAGCCAAGCTTTCACCAATTGTAGCATGGGAATTTCATTGCCAATAAGCAATACATCATCAACGTAAAGGACAATAAATGTCATTGCGCTCCCACTAACATTCTTATATACACAAAGATCATCTTCGTTTTGAACGAAATCATATTCTTTTATGATCTCATCAAAACGTTGGTTCCAAGAACGCGATGCTTGCTTCAATCCATAAATGGATCGATTTAACTTGTAAACCTTGTTTGCATGTTTTGGTACGACAAAACCGTCGGGCTGTTGCATATAAACATCCTTCAAAAGGTTTTCGTTAAGTAAAACGGTTTTGACGTCCATTTGCCATATTTCATAATCGAAATATGTAGCAATAGCAAGCATTATCCGAATGGATTTAATCATGGCAACAGGTGAAAATGTTTCGTCGTAATCGATACCATGTTGTTGACGATACCCTTTCGCTACAAGCCTAGCTTTGTACGTTTGTATGTTGCCATCCATGTCATTCTTCCTCTTGAAGACTCATTTACAACCAATAGGCTTTACGCCTTCTGGTGCATCAACCAGTGTCCAGACTTGGTTGGTATACATGGAATCCATTTCGGACTTCATGGCATCTTGCCATAAAGCGGATTCGATACCCTGTATCGCTTCCTCATACGTAGCTAGTTCATCTTCCTCAATAAGATTAATATCCACATAAGGTGAGACTAGAAACCCATACCTCTCAGGTTTTTTTCTGACTCTCTCCGATCAACACGGTTCTTGTGTATTAGAAGATTGTGGTGTTGGACAATTATGACCCATAGCATCACTATTTATACAGAACATGGTGTTGTTGTACAAATTAACTATGTGGCAAATGAATTTGCTCTTTTATCATTTGTAATTGGATTACCGGGATATATAAATGATAAAAGTCCATATGATTAGTTCCGGATTAATAAGATATGAGAAAGTATTAATCCACTAAGGTTTAATCATTAAAACATCCCTAGTCGTAGTATTATCGAGATGGACATCGATAATGCAGAATAGACTAGTATTGCACTTGTGCGCATTGTGGGAGCATAACGACATAGTTCTCATATATTTAAGTATTGGATACTTATGCAAGTGTAATAGGATGTTGTGTTTACCGATGGTACGGAAACAGCTTCGCTCTGGATAAACCCCTCAGAATTCCATTGGTAGTATGACTATGTGTCTATGGAAGTCCGAATCAGGGTAGGTGTATTTGGTCTTAACTTGAGAATCAATATACTTTGGTTTTGGTCATCCAGGGCTTTAACAGGTTCTGTGTACGCCTCTTCTGGGTATATTGAGAATCGTAGTGTATTGGGTGTGATGTCAAAATGGAAGTATCACTCCAGTCATATGGAGATGATGGTCACGTAGGATAAGGAACTGGTACTCTTGTATGTTGCAGCTATCGGGATAATATGACTAGGTCATGTTTATCCGATTATAGAGACTAGTTACCAGAGATCCGATATATGCTTCGTACAGGGCATACACAATTCCAGCCCCAGGCCTTGCATGTGACATCCGATACTGGATCACAATACGCAATACTACGTATACTACGCCTGATACAAATTATTTATTCCTTTAAGAATATTTCTGGAGAATTGGGTAGGCACAGTGCTTTGCTAGAAGCCAACCATGTTTTGTAAATCGGTAAAAATGTAGTACTAGGTACGTACGTGTTTAGATAGTCTGACGACCGAATTTACTGCCAACATATCCATGGATCTCATGGGTCGCTTCCCAAAGATTCACCGATGACGTATGACTCGAACATAATTAATATGGGATTAATTAGAAGAGAGAGAAAATTAATCTAGGATTAATTACTGATATATTTTATCTGGGATAAAATACTATTTAAAAGAGAGAGAACGATTAATTTGGAATTAATCGATAAAATATTATATTCGATATATTAAACGAAATTAGATTTCGACGCGGAATTAAAATTAGATTTTAATTCGAGCGAACGAGTTAATTTAGAATTAATTCGCTAGTGACGTGAATAGTAATTTTACTTGGCATAATTATTTAATTAAATTTAATTTAATTACGTCGCAACGGAAAATTCGTTAATTAAGAATTAGCGAACCCGAGCCCAGGAGTGTTTGCGGGCCCACTCGGTTTTTTGAATCAAGTGGGGCGCACATGTCACATCACAAGTCACATCACTTGTCATTTGATTTACCTTTAAGGTGATGGAATTTGGTGGGTGGGTGATGGCTTGTTTTACACTCCAAGTTGGTGAGATTTTTGACATATACCAAAATATTGGTTTTGGTATATCATTAATTGATTTTGGAAATCAATTACAAGTCAACTCATTTTTCTCTCCTTCTTCCTCTCTTCTCCATTCACGCCATTCTTCTTCTCTTGGAGTAAGGCTTGGCCGAAACTTACCAAGGGAAATTTGAAGATTTGTTGCAAATTTTTCAAGAGCTAGCACTCAAAGGAGTCATTGAAAGGTGATAGGGAAACCAACCCTTGAGCTTGGAATCAACACTCAAAGCTTGGAGCTTGAAGATCAACAAAATGGAGGGCTTGGCCGAATTCTACAAGGAGCAGAATTTTGTGTTCATCGCATCCATAAGCCGATCAAAGTGAGTATTTCCGCTACCTTACTTTGTTGTATTCGCACATTTCATTGCTTAATTGATTTTGGTTTGACCTAGAAAACCCAACAATGGTATCAGAGCAGTTATTAAGCATGAAATTGAATTTAGGGTTCTTGAACTTTAATTTGGGTATTTTTTATTTGAGCATGTTTTATGCAAATTGTTTGTTTGAGCATCATTATAATATGTTAACTTTGAGTTGTGCATGATCAATTTGAATAAAAAATTAATTGGATTAATTTTCCCCAAATTTGAGGCTTGGCCGAAAGTTATGAGTACCCTAGCTCATGATGATTTTGATTTCTTAGACCATTGGATGTGTTTAAAATACATGGTTATATTGATTTGTGATTTAATTGGATTGAAATCAAAATTAATGAAAAATTACCCTGATTACCGTGAGCATATAAGAGCATGTTGGGATTGATTTTGCTTCAATTTGTGTTGGACATAAGTTGATTATTTAAAGCATGATTAATTAGTGTAATTGGTATTTTGGAAATGTTAATTTGACTAATTAATTATAGCTAATACACTTTAATTGATTAAATTATGATATTTGGAATATTAGAATTTAATTAGTTGGGCTAAATTTGGAATTGGGCTTATAAAGTTGGATTTGGGCTTAATGGGCTTGGTTGGGCCAAGTTTGGTTTAGGTTAATTGGTTGGATCCAATTGGGCCTAAAACCATTTCCATAAAGTCCAAATATAATATATTGGGCCTTTAAAATTTTAATTGGGCCTAATGGGCCTAAATTGATTTTTGGCAAATGGTAATTCCTTATTGGGCTTTGGTTGCCAAAGTCCATGCCTTATAAATTAATTGAAAGCCCATTGGACTTTAATTAAATTGACATTGGATGTTAATTTGGCTTTGAGACCCGTTAAGATTAGATTTAGAATCTAAATCGCAAAGGTCATTAATAAAGTGTAATTATTTAATTTGTAATTAAATATAAAATTAGTATTGAATACAAATTAAATTGGATTTAATATTGTAGTTTGATATAATTCAAGAATACGTACTTTGAGTACTTATTCTTAAACGAGTTGGACTCGCGCAAATCAAATCATTGTTTGAACATTGGATGATCATTAATCAAGATTAATTAATTGGATTAGATTGATTGATAACATGCTTTGTGTGAATACATGGATGTGATATATGAATAATGTATATCGGATGGATATTAGATGGGTAAGGGCAATTTTGGAAATTATTGTAAAATTTAGAATTTATTATTAGACCTACGTGTCCAGCCTATTACCTCTTGATTCTTTGTATTTCTCTTCTCACATATTCCCCTCAATGTAAATGAGGTTTCTTTAGAAGTGTTATGTAAATGGGTAGAAGTAAGATTTGTGCTAGCGGGAGAGAGGAAAGAGAGATTTGTTCTAGGAATAAAATATTTTAAATATCCATCCGTATATCATTATTAATTTATTTACTGCGCCTTATTATGCTTTTAGAATGCATGCTTAAGGGTATATGATGAGACCTAATCAAAGATAATTAATTGGTTTCCAATTACGCGAAAAACCCTCAACTAATATTAAACGTTTTCCTTCCATTGAGTGATTTATTCTCAAGATCCAAGATTGGCACTGGTTTGTTGGCCAAAGTCAAGACCTTTGTCCATCGCGGATGTGTTTGAATCATGAAGGCTTTGTTCCATATCGCATGTCTTGTCCAAGTTGTGATTTGTTGGCCAAAGTCAAGATCACTTCTTGTCCATCGACATCGATTACGAAGCTTTCCAAGGTCAATAGGTACCGCTTAACTGGAATCATTAAGTTTTTTGTGCCAAAGCCAAGGCTTAGTTGATTAAGAGGAAAAAAGGTTAGGTAATATATTGGATATATTGGCATATATTGGATATATGTTTCGGACTTGGATGTCCACCTACTGGATCTAGGAATTTGATGAGATCCAATTGATCTTAGAGATCTACCTAGTTAAATATCATACAACTTGTTGGCCAAAGTCAAGGTTGTGTGTTATTTAACGGGATCCTAGCCCACTAGGAAACTAGGTTTCCCGAGTACTCAACAGAGGGTTAGAGGCTCGCCGAAAAATAGTGGAAGGCAAGTATTAAATTTGCAATTTCGTTTAGATACTTGCCAATACGCACTCATTTCATTTTTCGTCATTATTAATAAATTTATTAGTTGGACTAATATTAATTGTTGTTTTAAATTAAACAGTTGGACTGTATTCAAACTACTTCAATTTATAGTTGATTATATAATGGATTATAGTAATCAATATATATTTGAATTTAACCAATCAAATTATAGTTGATTATATAGTTAGACTATAGTAATCATTATATTCAATTGTACCCGAAATCGTTGATTAGATAGTTGGACTATTGGAATCAAGATAACTGAAAGATTAGCGTTTAAAAAATAATCCTGGGTGAAAATGTTATTAAACGGCTTTAATTTTCAAATTGGGAATAGAACCTCAGGATAGTCTTGGGAACTGAGAAGTTATTCTATTTGATAGAGCAACCTTTTGGGCCTGAGCTCGGAGTTGAGCAAATAGTAGAACATGATCTTTGGAAGATTCATGTGATGATAACTTTAGTGTTCAATCCATTATGCTTAATGAAATGACACTTTAATTCCGTCGTAAGACTAAATGATTAGATTCTTATAACATGATGTTGAAATTAAAGATCTTTATAGATCTATTCTTAGATCTTAGAAGTACTAATTGCAAAAGAAGCTCTTTCGCTCACGTATATCAGAGAGTATATCTGTCGAGCACTAGGTGTCACAGATGATTGCTGACATCGATCAGCTAGGTTAGCTGGGCATTACCTACGTGGCCGAGACTGCCAAAGATTTGATCTTATAGTCTCTACCCGAAAGCTGAGGCAGGTTCATTATGAATCAAGAGTAAACTCTTGGAGAGTTGATGGCTATGCTCAAGGAGGCAAAGCCAGAGATTCTAAAAAGGGCAAAGGCAAACTCATCATAGTCTTATTGGAAGACAAATGACATATCCCAAGATATCTGCCTAAACTGTAGCAAACAGGGTCACTGAGGTGTGACTGCCGTATGGACAAGGCAGACATGAAGGAAGTGAAGTCGAGGTAAGGGTCCGGCTTCAAATATGTTTGCCGTAAACATGTTCACTACTGGTTTCAAAATTGGATTTTTAATACTAAGTGTTGTACATATATATGTACTGATGTGCGGAATCTGCTAATTAGCAGGAGACTGACTTCAGTTGATATCCACCTGCGAGTCAGAAACGGGACAACAGTCGCTGTTTTAACAGTAGAAACCTAAGTTTAGGAACTACCATTTGGGTATGTACTTAAATTAGGAAACTGTTATAATGTACCTAGTTTGACTAGAAACATTATCTCTATATCTAAGTTTAACCCGTTGCGGGTATACCTTTATATTCTAGAAGACTAAAGTGTTTTATTTTATAAAGTTGATATTGAGATAAGTACATTAGATGTGAATAATAATATTTATATTTTGAATATAAATAAATCTCAAACATATGACATGACAAACAAATAGCTCAAACTGAATTAATCAGATGAGACTTAAGTGACATTGTTGTCTGGGACACATTAACAAGACTTGTATATCCACACTTTCGAAGAGTGAGTACTAGGACAGATTTGATTTAATCAAATGATGTCTACGAATCTAGTTTATTAGGCAAAGTGCCTAAAACACCTTTTACTTGGTAAAAGTGCAAATGCCATCGATCTGTTAGCCCTTGTTCATCGTGGCGTAAGTGGGCCCATATCTAGCTAGGCTAGAGGTGGATATGAATACTTTGTAACCTTTACGGATGTGGCATCGCGTTACGGTTATGTGTTTCTTTTGAAACACGAATCAGAAACTTTTGATAAATTCAAAGAGTTTCGACACGAAGTATAAAAACAGACCGACAAGAGTATTAAAACATCACGATTGGACCGTGATGAAAATACTTAAGCAATAAGTTTCTCGAATATTTGAAAGAGTATAGTATTCTTTCATAAAGGACTCCTCCCGGAACACCTCAATTTGACAGTGTGTCCGAACAGAGAAACCGAACTTTGTTGGACATGGTAAGGTTAATTATGAGTCGCTCTGAGCTACCATTTTCTTTCAAGGGATACGTATTAAACAGTGCAATACTTATTTTGAATAAGGTTCCATGAAAATCTGTTTGACAGACTTCATATTAGATATGAACAGGAAAAAAACCGGGTTTTCTCATTCCTGAAGATTTGGGTATGCTGGGCATATGTTTGGATGATACCAAACTAGAACCCAATTGGATAAGTGCCTAATTTGTAATTGGTTATCCTAGGGAAACCAAAGTATATTACTTATACAACTCACAAGAGAACAATGTAATTGTTGCTCTCCATGCGGTTTTCCTAAGAGGAATACCTATATGCAGTGGTAAGTGGGAGGGAAGTAAAACTCGATGAAAATCGGAGTAATACTATTCAAGGCACCGATTCCTTAACGGAACACAAACAGTTCATCAGGGATGAAACTGTACGACAATCCTCAAATACACAAGAACCGCGCAAGTCAGAGAGAGTCAGAAAATAACCTGGGAGGTATGGGTTTCTGATCTCACCTCATGAAGATGTCAATCTTAATGAGGAATACGAACTGGCTACGTATGAGGAAGTGATACAAGGTATCGACTCCCAATTATGGCAAAGTGCCATGATCCGAAATGGAATCCATGTATACCATCCAAGTTTAGACACTGGTTGATGTACCGGAAGGCATTGTGCCTATTGGTACTATATGAGTCTTCAATGAAGACAAACATTGATGGCAACATACAAACGTACAAAGCTAGGCTTGTAGCGAAAAGGTATCATTATCAACATTGTGTCGATTACGATGAAACCTTTTACCTGTTGCCATAATTAAATCCATTTGGATAATGATTTCTTATGCTGCATGTTTCATTTATGAAATATGACAGCTGAACATCAAAATCGCTTTCCTTAAACGGAAACCTTTTGGAGGATGTTTAGAACATCCTGACGGTTTTGTTTTACCAAAACAAGCAAACAAGGTTTGCAAGTTAAATCGATCCATTTATGGATTAAAGCAAGCATTACGTTCTTGGAACCAGCGTTTTGATGTAATCATAATGGTATATTATTTAATTCAAAAAGAATGATTCTTTTGTATATAAGGAGGTTAGTGGGAGCGCACTGACAATGATTGTTCTATATAATGATGATATATCATTTCTTGGAATGACATTCCCATAATACAATCGGTGAAAGCTTGGCTTTCATGAAAATTCTCCGTAGAATACTTGGAGATACAACCTTTATTCTAGGAATAAGGATCTAATAGGATAGATCTAAAAGTGTTAGCTCTCTCCAAGAACTCTTACATTGAAAGAAATGTACACGACCTGGTGTCTCATATACTTTGAGCGTATGAAGTCACAATTAGACCAATCCAAGTGATAGTCACTGGATTGATGTTAAGAACATCCTTAAGTATCTTAGATGAACTAAGGATGCCTTCTTAAGCTATGGAGAAGGAGAACTTGAAGTGACTGGGTTCACTGTTGCAAGTTTCCTAACCGATGAAAACGACTATAGGTCGCAATAAGGGTACTATATAGTTTGAATAACGAAACAATGAGCTGGAAATCTTCCAAGCAAGATACTGTTGCCGAATAAACAACAAAAGCGAAATATTGCTGCAGCTGAGGCAGCAATAGAAGCACTTTGGATCTATATAATCCTAATTGGATTAAGAGTAGTTCTGTTAGTAGCTGAGCTAGGCTACATCACAGGCTAAAGAATTAATGGTCTCATCAATGATCCAAGTATATGCTTCAACTATTCATCTGATTCGTTCGGATCATACATCATGGCGATGTGATGATCGAATAAATCACATCAGATGATAACCTAGCAAATCCACTGACGAAAGCAGTTTCTCAGCAGAAGTTTGAGCGAACCGTACATAGTTCAGTGTAGGACACTTGAGTGATTGGCTATAGGCCAAATGGGAGATTGTTGAACAATTATGACCCATAACATTACTATTTGTACAAAACATGGTTGTTGTGTACAAATTAAACATGTGATACAAAAATTACTCTTTTATCATTTGTAATTGGATTACCGGGATATATAAATGATAAAAGTCCATATGATTAGTTCCGGATTAATAAGATATTAGACAGTATTAATCCACCAAGGTTTAATCCCTAGTCGTAGTATTATCGAGATTGGACATCGATAATGCGGAATAGACTAGTATTGCACTTGTGCGTGTTGTGGGAGCATAACGGCATAGTTCTTATATATTTAAGTATTGGATACTTATGCAAGTGTAATAGAAGGTTGTGTTTACCGATGGTACGGAAACAGCTTCGCTCTGGATAGACCCCTCGGAATTCCATTGGTAGTATGACTATATGTCTATGGAAGTCCGAATCAGAGTAGGTGTATTTGGTCTTAACTTGAGACTTGCATCGCTAATACTTGCGACAATCAATATACTTTGGTTTTAGTCGTCCAGGGCTTTAACATGTTCTGTGTACACCTCTTCTGGGTATATTGAGAATCGTAGTGTATTGGGTGTGATGTCAAGATGGAAGTATCACTCCAGTCATATGGAGATGATGGTCACGTAGGAAAAGGAACTGGTACTCTTGTATGCTGCAACTATCGAGATAATATGACTATGTCATGTTTATCCGATTATAGAGACTAGTTACCAGAGATCCGATATATGCTTCGTACGGGGCAGACACAATTCCAGCCCCAGGCCTTGCATGTGACATCCGATATTGGATCGCAATACGCAATACTACGTATACTACGCCTGATACAGATTATATATTCCTTTAAAGATATTTCTGGAGAATTGGGTAGGCACGGTGCTTTGCTAGAAGCCAACCATGTCTTGTAAATCGGTAAAAACGTAGTACTAGGTACGTACGTGTTCAGATTGTCCGACGACCGGATTTACTGCCAACATATCCAAGGATCTCATGGGTCGCTTCCCGAAGATTCACCGATGACGTATGACTCGAACATAATTAATCTGGGATTAATTAGAAGAGAGAGAAAATTAATCTAGGATTAATTAAGGAGATTTTATCTGGGATAAAATACTTTTTAAAAGAGAGAGAACGATTAATTTGGAATTAATCGATAATAAAATAATATATAGATATATTAAACGAAATTAGATTTCAACGCGGAATTAAAATTAGATTTTAATTCGGGCGAACGAGTTAATTTAGAATTAATTCGCTAGTGATGTGAATAGTAATTTTACTAGGCATAATTATTTAATTGAATTTGATTTAATTACGTCGCAACAGAAAATTCGTTAATTCGGAATTAGCGAACCCGAGCCCGGGAGTGTTTGCAGGCCCACTCGGATTTTGAATCATGTAGGGCCCACATGTCACATCACAAGTCACATCACTTGTCATTTGACTTACCTTTAAGGTGATGGAATTTGGTGGGTGGTTGATGGCTTGTTTTACAATCCAAGTTGGTGAGATTTTTGACATATACCAAAATATTGGTTTTGGTATATCATTAATTGATTTTTGAAATCAATTACAAGTCAACTAATTTTTCTCTCATTCTTCCTCTCTTCTCCATTCACGCCATTCTCCCTCTCTTGGAGTAAGGCTTGGCCAAAACTTACCAAGGGAAATTGGAAGATTTGTTGCAAATTTTTCAAGAGCTAGCACTCAAACGAGTCATTGAAAGGTGATAGGGAAACCAACCCTTGAGCTTGGAATCAACACTCAAAGCTTGGAGCTTGAAGATCAACAAAATGGAGGGCTTGGTCGAATTCTACAAGGAGCAGAATTTTGTGTTCATCGCATCCAAAAGCCGATCAAATAGAGTATTTCCGCTACCTTACTTTGTTGTATTCGCACATTTCATTGCTTAATTGATCTTGGTTTGATGTAGAAAACCCAACATGTGGTATAGTCTCATCCCTGATGAGCTGTTCGTGTTCCTTTAAGGAATCGGTGCTAGGAATAGTATCACTACGATTTTCATTGAGTTCTACTTTCCTCTCACTTACCACTGCATTTAGGAATTTCTTTTCGAGGAAAACTGCATGGAGAGTAACAAATACCTTGTTCTATTGTGGGTTGTAGAAGTAATATCCTTTGGTTTCCCTAGGATAACCTACAAATAGGCATTTATCCGATTTGGTAACTAGTTTCGTACCATCCAAACGTTTAACATATGCAAGCATCCCCAAATCTTCAGGATTATGAAACCCAGTTTCTTTCTTGTCCATATTTCATATGGAGTCTGTTCAACAGACTTTGACGGAACCTTAATCAAAATAAGTATTGCATTGTTCAATGCATATCCCCAGAAGGAAATTGGTAGATCTGTGGGACTCATCATAGATCTTACCATGTCAAACAAAGTTCGGTTTCTCCGTTCGGACACACCGTTTAATTGAGGTGTTCCAAGAGGAGTCCACTGTGAAAGAATACCATATTCTTTCAAGTATCGAGAACTCATTGCTTAAGTTTTCTCCACCACGGTCCAACCGTAATATTGTAATACTTTTGCCGGTCTGTTTTTCTACTTCGTGTCGAAACTCTTTGAATTTCTCAAAAGTTTCCGACTGGTGTCTCATAGGATACACATAACCATAACGTGATGCATCATCCGTAAAGGTTACAAAGTATTCATATCCACCTCTAGCATAGCTAGACAGGGCCCGCATATGTCACTATGAACGAGGGCTAATAGTTCTGTGGCACGTGCACCTTTACCGCTAAAAGGCGTCTTAGGTATTTTGCCTAATAAACAAGATTCACAGACATCGTATGAATTAGAAAGTGTAGATATACGAGTCTTGTTTATGTGTCCCATACGACAATGCCACAAATAAGTTTCATCTTTGTTACTTAACTTAAGCCTTTTGTTTGCCATGTTATATGTTTGAGATTCATTTATATTCAAAATATAAAGACCATTATTTACATCAACAGTGCATATTTCAATATCATTTTTATAATCAAAACACCCAGTGTTTCGAAATACAAAAGTGTACCCGCATTGGGTCAAACAAGATACAAAAATAATATTTCTAGTCAAACTAGGCACATAATAACAGTCTGATAAAATAAGTACATGCCCCGATGGCAGTTCCAAAATATAGGTCCCAACAGCCAAAACGGTGACTCTAGTCCCATTTCCAACTCGGAGGTCGATCTCTCCTGAAGCTAGTCTCCTGCTAATCTGTAGATCCTGCACATCAGTACATATATGAGTACCACATCTAGAATCAAAAATACAATTTTTTAAACTAGAAGTAGACATATTTATTTCAATAAAAAACATACCTGAAGCCGGAGCCTTGCCCGCCTTCACTTCCTTCATGTGTACCTTATACTCACGGCAGTCACGCTTCCAGTGACCCCGTTTGCCATATTGTAGGCAGACATCTTGGGATTTATCCTTTGCCTTCCCAGAAGACTTTGATGATTTGGCCTTGCCCTTTTTCTTCTTTTTCTTCTTCTTCACACCTCTAGAAGCCTTCGGCCAAGCCTTGGCATTTTGATATGTCAAAGCGAAGTGCGCCTTGTGCTTCTTGCCCTTCAAAAGCTCTTTTTCTGCCTCTTTCAGCATTGCCATCAACTCTCTAAGAGTGTTTTCTTGGTTCATTATATTATAGTTCATGATGAACCCACTCCAACTGTCAGGAAGAGACTGTAAGATCAAATTATGGAAGTCTCAACCTGAAAGGTTATGCCCAGCTTACCCAGCTGCTCGATGTCAGCAATCATCTACGACACATGGTGCTCGACAGATGTACCCTCTGACATTCGAGACCGAAAGAGCTTCTTCTGCAATTCATACTTTTGCGATCTAAGGTTAGATCGGTGAAGGTCCCTCAATTTCAACATCATTTCATGGGGATCCAATCCCTTGTTTTGACGACGAAATTGTGGGGTCATTGCAGCAAGCATGACATATTTGGCAGTTGAGTTGTCATCACTGTGAGTCTTCCAAAGCTCAAGCTCAAGTGGCTCTCAATTCCGGGCCTAGGCCCGAGATTTCTCTCTATCATATAGAGCATCTTCTCAGCCCCCAGGAAAATCCTGAGGTTCATATCCCAGTCAGGAAATTTCGCACCATTAAAGACATTTTCGCCATGATATTATCCCTAACGTTGATCTTTCCAGCCATCTTAATTGCAATAGTCTAACTATTCAATTAACGATTTCGGGTACAGTCCAACTGTTAAAAGAAAATAATAAAATATTAGTCCAACTAATATAAATATATAATGACGAAAATAATTTGAAAGCGTGTATTTGGCAAGTATTAAATGAAATTATAAATTTAATATTGGCCTCCCACTATTTTTCGGCGAGCCTCTAACCCTCTATTGCGTACTCAGGAAACCTAGTTTCCTAGTGGGCTAGGATCCTTAAATAACATACAACCTTGACTTTGGCCAACAAGCTGTATGAAACTTAACTATGTAGATCTCTAAGATCAATTGGATCCCATCCAATTCCTAGATCCGTTAGGGGTGGACCTCCAAGTCGGAAACACATATCCATATATGCAAATATATCCAATATATTTCCTAACATTTTCCTCTTAATCAACTAAGCCTTGGCTTTGGCTCAACAAGCTTAATAATTCCAGTTAAGCGGAACCCATTGACAGTGGGAAAGCTTCGTAATCCACGTCGATGAACTAGAAGTGACCTTGACTTTGGCCAACAAGTCACAACCGCCCAAGACATGCGATATAGAATAAAACTTTCGTGGTTCAAACACATCCGCGATGGACATTGATCTTGACTTTGGCCAACAAACCAATGCCAATCTTGGATCTTGAGAGAGAACCACTCAATGGAAGGAAAACACTTAATATTTGAGTGAGGGTTTTTCGCAATAAATTGGAAACCATTTATTATCTTGATTAGGTCTCATCATACATACACCCTTAACCATGCATTCTAAAAGCATAATAAGCCGTGTGAAATAAAATTAATAATGATATGCGGATGGATATTTAACAATTTATTCCTAGAATAAATCTCTCCATTTCCTCTGTCTCCCGCTAGCATATTCTTACTTCTACCCAATTACATAATACATCAAAGAAACCTCATTTATATTGAGGGGAATTGGTGAGAAGAGAAGTACAAAGATAAGAGATAATAGGCTGGACACACAGGTCCAATTAAATAAATTCTAAATTTATTACAAAAATTTCCAAAATTGCCCCCCCCTTCTAATATCCATCCGATATACATTATTCATACAATACATCCATTTTTCACAAAAAGCATGTTATTCAATCAATCTAATCCAATTAATTAATCTTTGAATTAATGACCATCCAATGTTCAAACAACAATTTGATTTGCTCGAGTCCAACTCGTTTAAGAATAAATACTCAAAGTGCGTATTTGAATTATATCGAACTATAATTTTAAATCCAATTTAATTTGTATTCAATACTAATTCAAATTTAATTTCAAATTAAATAATTACACTTATTTTAGTGCCTTTTAGACTTAGATTCTAAATCCAATCTTAAGGGGTCTCAAAGGCCCAATTAGTATCCATACTATTTTAATTAAAGTCCAATGGACTTTTAATTAATTCTTAAGGCATGGGGCTTGGCCATTATGGATCCAATCCAAGATGCCAAGGGCCAATTTAGGAATCACCATTTGCCATAAAATCAATTTTTGCCCATTAGGCCCAATTAAATATTAAAAGGCCCAAAAGTTATTTTGGACTTTATGGAATGGTTTTAGGCCCAATATGGATCCAATCTAATTTTTCCTAAACAAGCTTGGCCCAACCAAGCCCATTAAGCCCAAATACAACAAATTAGCCCAATCCAATTTTAAAGACTAACTTTAATTAATATAACATTCCAAATATTACATTAATTTTAATTAAAGTGTAATAGCCATAATTAATAAGTTAAACTAATATTTCAAAAATACCAATTAAACTAATTAATCATGCTTTAATTAATCAACTCATGTCCAACATAATTGAAGCAAAATCAATCAATTACATTCTTATTGGTTCACGAATATAGCATAAAATAGCAATTAATTTGATTTCAATCCAATTAAATCAACAACCAATTTATCTCATGCTTTAAACACATCCAATGGTCTAAAATCAAAAAATCACCATGATACATGCTAGGGTTGTGTTCGACCATGGCAAGGAAATTAAGGAAAATTTTATCCAATTCATTTTCTCAATTTCTAAGATGCATAAATCCAATTCATCATCATCAAACCACATCCAAACAAACAATTTTGAAAAAATCATACTCCAAGCATAAAATTCCCAAATAAAGTATATAAACCCTAAACTCATTTCACGCTTATAAAAGGCTCTGATACCATCGTTAGTGTTCCTAGAACATGCCAAGGATCTCTAAGATGATATTGTGTGTGAATTTTAAAGAAGTAGCGGAAATACTTACATGATCGGATGTTGAGATTTCAAAAAATCTTTTCGTTTCGGAAGCTCCAAGCTTGATGTTTGTGTTCCAAACTCATGGATTAGTTTCCCTATCACCTTGTATGACTCCTTGAAAGTGCTAGCTTGAAGAAATTTTGAAATAAAATTTCAATGGAGGAGGAAGAAGGTCACGGCACTAAGGAGAGAAAGAGAGCTTTTTGTGTTTTGTTATATTTATTTATCAATCAATTACACAATATGTCAACTTCCAAAGTTGGTATAAGTCTTTCCAAAAAATTAAAACAAAGTGTGTTTGTTGTTGATTGAGTGTTGAATAAGCAATCCAAGCTTTCACTCAACCATTAACAACTTCCATCACTAGTCAAACTTGTGGATGTAAGTCAAGTGGGTCCCACCACTTTTAAATTCCAAATTTAAGTCGAACAATCCAACATGCAATTTCTCTCTCGGGCCCGAGTTTGTTTAATTCCGAATAAAAAGAATTTTCCGTTGCAACATAATTAAATATAATTTAATTAAATAATTATGCCTTGCAAAATTATTATTAAAGTCGTTTACGAATTAATTCTAAATTAATTCGTTTGCCCGAATTAAAATCCAATTTTAATTCCGCATTGAAATCTAATTTCAATTAATATATCCAATATATTTTTTAATCGATTAATTCCAAATTAATCGTTCTCTCTCTTCTATCCGAATTTTATCCCAGATAAATTCTTGCCGCAATTAATCCTAGATTAATTTTCTCTCTCTCATAATTAATCATAGATTAATTCTGTTCGAGTCAAACGTCATCGGTGAATATTTGGGAAGCGACCCATGAGATCCCTGGATATGTTGGCAGTAAATACGGTTATCGGACTATCCGAATATGTGCATACCCAGTACCACGTTCCTACCGATTTACAAGACATGGTTGGCTTCTAGCAAAGCACCGTGCCTACCCAATTCTCCAGAAATATTCTTTTAAGGAATACATAATCTATAACAAGCGTAGTATACTAAGTATTACGCATTACGATCCAGTACCGGATGCCACGTAATAGGCCTGGGGCTGGAATTGTGTCTGCCTTGTTTGAAGAATATATCAGATCACTAGCAACTAGTCCCTGTAATCTGATAATCATGACCTTGTCATATTATCCCGATAGCTGCAACATATAAGAGTACTAGTTTTGTATCCCTGCGTGATCATCATCTCCATATGACTGAAGTGATATTTCCATCTTGACATCACACCCAATACACTACTATTCTCAGTATACCCAGAAGAGGCGTACACAGAACCTGTTAAAGCTCCGGACGACCAAAACCAAAGTATATTGATAAAAATGCAAGTGCCATCGATCTGTTAGCCCTTGTTCATAGTGACGTAAGTGGGCCCATATCTATCTAGGCTAGTGGTGGATATGAATACTTTGTAACCTTTACGGATGTGGCATCGCGTTATGGTTATGTGTTTCTTTTGAAACACGAATCGGAAACTTTTGATAAATTCAAAGAGTTTCGACACAAAGTATAAAAACAGACCGGCAAGAGTATTAAAACATCACGATTGGACCGTGATGAAAATACTTAAGCAATAAGTTTCTCGAATATTTGAAAGAGTATAGTATTCTTTCATTAAGGACTCCTCCCGGAACACCTCAATTGACGGTGTGTCCGAACAGAGAAACTGAACTTTGTTGGACATGGTAAGGTTATTTATGGGTCGCTCTGAGCTACCATTTTCTTTCAAGGGATACGTATTAAACAGTGTAATACTTATTTTGAATAAGGTTCCATGAAAATCTGTTTGACAGACTTCATATTAGATATGAACAGGAAAGAAACCAAGTTTTCTCATTCCTGAAGATTTGGGTATGCTGGGCATATGTTTGGATGATACCAAACTAGAACCCAAATTGTATAAGTGCCTAATTTGTAATTGGTTATCCTAGGGAAACCAAAGTATAGTACTTATACAACTCACAAGAGAATAATGTAATTGTTGCTCTCCATACGGTTTTCCTAAGAGGAATACCTATATGCAGTGGTAAGTGGGAGGAAAGTAAAACTTGATGAAAATCGAAGTAATACTATTCCAAGCACTGACTCCTTAACGGAACACAAACAGTTCATCATGGATGAAACTGTACCACAATCCTCAAATACACAAGAATCGCGCAAGTCAGAGAGAGTCAGAAAATAACCTGGGAGGTATGGGTTTCTGATCTCACCTCATTAAGATGTCAATCTTATTGAGGAATACGAACTGGCTACATATGAGGAAGTGATACAAGGTATCGACTCCCAATTATTGCAAAGTGCCATGATAACCGAAATGGATTCCATGTATACCAACCAAGTTTAGACACTGGTTGATGTACCGGAAGGCATTGTGCCTATTGGTACTATATGAGTATTCAAGGAAGACATACATGGATGGAAACATACAAACATGCAAAGCTAGGCTTGTAGAGAAAAGGTATCGTTATCAATATTGTGTCGATTATGATGAAACCTTTTACCTGTTGCCATAATTAAATCCATTTGGATAATGCTTGCTTATGCTGCATGTTTCATTTATGAAATATGACAGCTGAAGATCAAAATCGCTTTCCTTAAACGGAAACCTTTTGGAGGATGTTTACAACATCCTGACGGTTTTGTTGTACCAAAACAAGCAAACAAGGTTTGCAAGTTAAATCGATCCATTTATGGATTAAAGAAAGCATTACGTTCTTGGAACCAGCATTTTGATGTAATCATAATGGTATATGATTTAATTCAAAACAAAAATGATTCTTGTGTATATAAGGAGGTTAGTGGGAGAGCACTAACAATGATTATTTTATATAATGATGATATATCATTTCTTGGAAATGACATTCCCATAATACAATCGGTGAAAGCTTGGCTTTCATGAAAATTCTCCGTAGAATACTTGGGAGAGACAACCTTTATTCTAGGAATAAGGATCTACTATGATAGATCTAAAAGTTGTTAGCTCTCTCCAAGAACTCGTACATTGAAAGAAATGTATGCGACCTGGTGTCTCATATACTTTGAGCTTATGGAGTCACAATCAGGCCAATCCAAGTGATAGTCACTGGATTGATGTTAAGAACATCCTTAAGTATCTTAGATGTACTAAGGATGCCTTCTTAAGCTATGGAGAAGGAGAACTTGAAGTAACTGGGTTCACCGTTGTAAGTTTCATAACCGATAAAAATGACTATAGGTCGCAATAAGGGTACTATATAGTTTGAATAACGAAACAATGAGTTGGAAATCTTCAAAGCAAGATACTGTTGCCGAATAAACAACAAAAGTGAAATATTGCTGCAGCTGAGGCAGCAATAGAAGCACTTTGGATCTATATAATCCTAATTGGATTAGGAGTAGTTCTGTTAGCAGCTGAGCTAGGCTACATCCCAGGCTAAAGAATTAATGGTCTCATCAATGATCCAAGTATATACTTCAACTATTCATCTGATTCGTTCGGATCATACATCGTGGCGATGTGATGATCGAATAAATCGCATCAGATGATAACCTAGCAAATCCGCCGACGAAAGCAGTTTCTCAGCAGAAGTTTGAGCGAACCGTACATAGTTCAGGTGTAGGACACTTGAGTGATTGGCTATAGGCCAAGTGGGAGATTGTTGGACAATTATGACCAATAACATCACTATTTGTACAGAACATGGTGTTGTTGTACAAATTAACTATGTGACAAAGGAAATTGCTCTTTTATCATTTGTAATTGGATTACCGGGATATATAAATGATAAAAGTCCATATGATTAGTTCCGGATTAATAAGATATGAGACAATATTAATCCACTAGGGTTTAATCATTAAAACATCCCTAGTCGTAGTATTATCGAGATTTGACATCGATAATGCGGAATAGACTAGTATTGCACTTTACCGATGGTACGGAAACAGCTTCGCTCTGGATAGACCCCTCGGAATTCCATTGGTAGTATGACTATGTGTCTATGGAAATCCGAATCAGGGTAGGTGTATTTGGTCTTAACCTGAGACTTGCATCGCTAATACTTGCGACAATCAATATACTTTGGTTTTTGTCGTACAGGGCTTTAATAGGTTATGTGTACACCTCTTCTGGGTATATTGAGAATCGTAGTGTATTGGGTGTGATGTCAAGATGGAAGTATCACTCCAGTCATATGGAGATGATGGTCACGTAGGATAAGGAACTGGTACTCTTGTATACTGCAGCTATCGAGATAATATGACTAGGTCATGTTTATCCGATTATAGAGACTAGTTACCAGAGATCCGATATATACTTCGTATGGGGCAGACACATTACTACGTATACTATGCCTGATACAGATTATATATTCCTTTAAGAACATTTCTGGAGAATTGGGTAGGCACGATGCTTTGCTTGAAGCCAACCATGTCTTGTAAATCGGTAAAAACGTAGTACTAGGTACGTACGTGTTCGGATAGTCCGACGACCAGATTTACTGACAACATATCCATGGATCTCATGGGTCGCTTCCCGAAGATTCACCGATGACGTATGACTCGAACATAATTAATCTGGGATTAATTAGAAGAAAGAGAAAATTAATCTAGGATTAATTATGGAGATATTTTATCTGGGATAAAATACTATTTAAAAAAGAGAGAACGATTAATTTGGAATTAATCGATAAAATAATATATACGATATATTAAACGAAATTAGATTTCGACGTGGAATTAAAATTAGATTTTAATTCGGGCGAAAGAGTTAATTTAGAATTAATTCGCTAGCGACGTGAATAGTAATTTTACTAGCCATAATTATTTAATTAAATTTGATTTAATTACGTCGCAACGGAAAATTCGTTAATTTGGAATTAGCGAACCCGAGCCCGAGAGTGTTTGCGGGCCCACTCGGATTTTGAATCAAGTAGGGCCCACATGTCACATCACAAGTCACATCACTTGTCAGTTGACTTACCTTTAAGGTGATGGAATTTGGTGGGTGGTTGATGGCTTGTTTTACACTCCAAGTTGGTGAGATTTTTGAAATATACCAAAATATTGGTTTTGGTATATCATTAATTGATTTTGGAAATCAATTACAAGTCAACTCATTTTAATCTCCTTCTTCCTCTCTTCTCCATTCACGCCATTCTCCCTCTCTTGGAGTAAGGCTTGGCCGAAACTTACCAAGGGAAATTGGAAGATTTGTTGCAAATTTTTCAAGAGCTAGCACTCAAAGGAGTCATTGAAAGGTGATAGGGAAACCAACCCTTGAGCTTGGAATCAACACTCAAAGCTTGGAGCTTGAAGATCAACAAAATGGAGGGCTTGGCCGAATTCTACAAAGAGCAGAATTTTGTGTTCATCGCATCCAAAAGCCGATCAAAGTGAGTATTTCCGCTACCTTACTTTGTTGTATTCGCACATTTCATTACTTAATTGATCTTGGTTTGATCTAGAAAACCCAACATGTGGTACAGTCAATCTAATCCAATTAATTAATCTTTGAATTAATGACCATCCAATGTTCAAACAACAATTTAATTTGCGCGAGTCCAACTCGTTTAAGAATAAATACTCAAAGTGCGTATTCTTGAATTATATAGAATTATAATTTTAAATCCAATTTAATTTGTATTCAATACTAATTCAAATTTAATTCCAAATTAAATAATTACACTTATTTTAGTGTCTTTTAGACTTAGATTCTAAATCCAATCTTAATGGGTCTCAAAGGCCCAATTAGTATCCAATACTATTTTAATTAAAGTCCAATGGGATTTTAATTAATTCTTAAGGCTTGGGCTTTGGCCATTATGGATCCAATCCAAGATGCCAAGGCCCAATTTAGGAATCACCCTTTGCCATAAAATCAATTTTTGCCCATTAGGCCCAATTAAATATTAAAAGGCCCAAAAGTTATATTTGGACTTTATGGAATGGTTTTAGGCCCAATATGGATCCAATCTAATTGTCCTAAACCAAGCTTGGCCCAACCAAGCCCATTAAGCTCAAATACAACAAAATTAGCCCAATCCAATTTTAAAGACTAACTTTAATTGATATAACATTCCAAATATTACATTAATTTTAATTAAAGTGTAATAGCCATAATTAATTAGTTAAACTAATATTTCCAAAATACCAATTAAACTAATTAATCATGCTTTAATTAATCAACTCATGTCCAACATAAATTGAAGCAAAATCAATCAATTACATTCTTATTGGTTCACGACAATATAGCATAAAGTAGCAATTAATTGATTTCAATCCAATTAAATCAACAACCAATTTATCTCATGCTTTAAACACATCCAATGGTCTAAAATCACAAAATCACCATAATACATGCTAGGGTTGTGTTCGACCATGGCAAGGAAATTAGGGAAAATTTTTATCCAATTCATTTTCTCAATTTCTAAGATGTATAAATCCAATTCATCATCATCAAACCACATCCAAACAAACAATTTTGAAATAATCATACTCCAAGCATAAAATTCCCAAATAAAATATATAAACCCTAAACTCATTTCATGCTTATAAAAGGCTCTGATACCATTGTTAGGGTTCCTAGAACATGCCAATGATCTCTAAGATGATATTATGTGTTAATATTCAAAGAAGTAGCGGAAATACTTACAATGATCGGATGTTGAGATTTCAAAAATCTTTTCATTTCGGAAGCACCAAGCTTGATGTTTGTGTTCCAAACTCAATGGATTAGTTTCCCTATCAACTTGTATGACTCCTTGAAAGTGCTAGCTTGAAGAAATTTTGAAATAAAATTTCAATGGAGGAGGAAGAAGGTCACGGCACTAAGGGAGAGAAAGAGAGCTTTTTGTGTTTTGTTATATTGATTTATCAAATCAATTACACAATATGTCAACTTCCAAAGTTGGTATAAGTCTTTCCAAAAAATTAAAACAAAATGTGTTGGTTGTTGATTGAGTGTTGAATAAGCAATCCAAGCTTTCACTCAACCATTAACAACTTCCATCACTAGTCAAACTTGTTGATGTAAGTCAAGTGGGTCCCACCACTTTTAAATTCTAAATTTAAGTCGAACAATCCAACACGCAATTTCTCTCGGGCCCGGGTTCGTTTAATTCCGAATATAATTTAATTAAATAATTATGCCTTGCAAAATTATTATTAAAGTCATTTACGAATTAATTTTAAATTAATTCGTTTGCCCGAATTAAAATCCAATTTTAATTCCGCATTGAAATTTAATTTCAATTAATATATCCAATATATTTTTTAATCGATTAATTCCAAATTAATCGTTCTCTCTCTTCTATCCGAATTTTATCCCAGATAAATCCTTGCCGTAATTAATCCTAGATTAATTTTCTCTCTCTCATAATTAATCCTAGATTAATTCTGTTCGAGTCAAACATCATCGGTGAATATTTGGGAAGCGACCCATGAGATCCCTGGATATGTTGGCAGTAAATACGATTATCGGACTATCCGAATACGTGCGTACCGAGTACCACATTCTTCCCGATTTACAAGACATGGTTGGCTTCTAGCAAAGCACCGTGCCTACCCAATTCTCCATAAATATTCTTTTAAGGAATACATAATCTTTATCAAGCGTAGTATACTAAGTATTACGCATTACGATCCAGTACCAGATGCCACATGCTAGGCCTGGGGCTGGAATTGTGTCTGCCCCGTACGAAACATATATCAGATCACTAGCAACTAGTCTCTGTAATATGATAATAATGACCTTGTCATATTATCCCGATTGCTGCAACATATAAGAGTACTAGTTTTGTATCCCTGCGTGATCATCATCTCTATATGAATGAAGTGATACTTCCATCTTGACATCACACCCAATATACTACGACTCTCAGTAAACCCGGCGTACAAAGAACTTGTTAAAGCCCGAGACGACCAAAACCAAAGCATACTGATTGTTTCAAGTATTAGCGATGCAAGTCTCATGTTAAGACCAAATACATGTTGGACAATTATGACCTATAGCGTCACTATTTGTACAGATCATGGTGTTGTTGTAGAAATTAACTATGTGACAAATGAGATTGCTCTCTTATCATTTGTGATTAGATCACCAAGATGTATAAATGATAGGAGGTCCTTATGATTTGTTCCTGGATTGAGAATGATATGAGACAGTATCAGTCCACGAAGGATAAATCATTAAATATCCCTAGTCAGAGTATTATCGAGATTGGACATCGATAAATGCGTAAAAGACTAGTATTACAATTGTGCGCGTTGTGAGGGCACAAACGGCATAGTTCTTATATATTTGGGTATATGATACTCATACAAGTGTAATAGGACGTTGTGTTTACCGATTGTACGGGAAACAGCTTCGCTCTAGATAGACCCCCTCAGAATTCCATTGGTAGTATGACTATGTGTCTATGGAAGTCCGAAATCAGGGTAGGTGTATTTGGTCTTAACCTGATACTTGCTCCACTAATACTTAGGACAATCAATATAATTTGGTTGTGGTTGTCTAGGGCTTTAATCGGTTCTGTGTACGCCTCTCCTGGGTTTATTGAGAATCGTAGTGTGTTGGGTGTGATGTCAAGACGGAAATGTCACTCCAATCATATGGAGTTGATGATCGCATAGGGATACAGAACTGGTTCACTAAAGGGTTGCAACCATCGGGATAATATGACTTGGTCATGATTATCCGATAATAAAGAGACTGGTTGCTAGTAATCCGATATATACTTCGTACGGGGCAGACACTGTACCAGCCCCAGGCCTTGCATGTGATCATCCGATATTGGATCGAAATACGCAATACTACGTATACTACGCCTGATATAGATCCTTACATTCCTGTAAGGATATTTCTGGAGAATTGGGTAGGCATGGCACTTTGCTAGAAGCCAACCTTGTCTTGTAAATCGGTATAAACGTAGTACTAGGTACTTACGTGTTCGGATAGTCCGACGACCGAATTTACTACCAACATATCCAAGGATCTCATGGGTCGCTTCCCGAAGATTCACCGATGATGTATGACTCACACTTTTATTAATCTGGGATTAATTAGATGAGAGAGAAAATTGATCTGTGATTAATTGCGGAGATATTTTATTTGGGTTAAAATATCATTTAAAGAGAGATAACGATTAATTTGGAATTAATCGATTAATTAATATATTCGATATATTAAAAGAAATTAGATTTCGACGCGGAATTAAAATTAGATTTTAATTCGGGCGAATGAGTTAATTTAGAATTAATTCGTTAGCGATGTGAATAGTGATTTCGCTAGGCATAATCAATTAATTACATCGCAACGGAAAATTCGTTAATTTGGAATTAGCGAACCCGAGCCCGGGATCGTTTGCGAGCGCATTCCCATTTCGAATTCGAGTGCGGCACGCAAGTCAAATCAAGCGTCAAATCGCTAGTTGCATCAAGCGTCAAATAACATGTCACTTTGAGTGATGTGACACTTGATTTGATTGATTGAGAGATGTGACTTGATGTGAGTTGATGGAAAGCATTTATGCTTGACTTTTGGAAAGAGAAAAAGTTGTAATTATTTTTGGAAATTGATTTAGTGTATTTGATAAACTTTTTCCCACCAACCATCACAACTCTCTCTTCTTCTCTTTTCTCTCATTTTCGCCCAAGGGGCTGCTGCATTTCCTTCTTCTGGTTCTATCACTACGGAGAGCTAAGGAGGAAAAATGGGAAGCAAAAGTTGCGATTTTGTGGCAAAATCGGGAGTGCTAGCACACTACGAAGTCATGGTATGGTGATATGGATGTCCACCCATGAGCTTGGAATCATTTCGCGAAGCTTGGTATCGGGATAATATGACTTGGTCATGATTATCCAATAATAAAGAGACTAGTTGCTCGTAATCTGATATATGCTTCGTACGGGGCAGACACTGTACCAGCCCCAGGCCTTGGATGTGATCATCCGATACTGGATCGAAATACGCAATACTACGTATAATACGCCTGATATAGATCCTTATATTCCTGTAAGGATATTTCTGGAGAATTGGTTAGGCATGACGCTTTGCTAGAAGCCAACCTTGTCTTGTAAATCGGTATAAACGTAGTACTAGGTACTTACGTGTTTGGATAGTCCGACGACCGAATTTACTGCCAACATATCCGGGGATCTCAATGGTCGCTTCCTGAAGATTCACCGATGACGTATGACTCGCACTTTTATTAATCTGAGATTAATTAGATGAGAGAGAAAATTGATCTGGGATTAATTGCGGAGATATTTTATCTGGGATAAAATATCATTTAAAGAGAGATAACGATTAATTTGGAATTAATCGATTAATTAATATATTCGATATATTAAACGAAATTAGATTTCGACGCGGAATTAAAATTAGATTTTAATTTAGAATTAATTCGTTAGCGACGTGAATAGTGATTTCGCTAGGCATAATCATTTAATTACGTCGCAACGGAAAATTCATTAATTTGGAATTAGCGAACCCGAGCCCGAGATTGTTTGCGAGCGCATTCACATTTCGAATTCGAGTGCAGCACGTAAGTCAAATCAACTGTCAAATCGTTAGTCGCATCAAGCGTCAAATCACATGTCACTTTGAGTGATGTGACACTTGATTTGATTGATTGAGTGATGTGACTTGATGTGAGTTGATGGAAAGCATTTATGCTTGACTTTTGGAAAGAGAAAAAGTTGTAATTAATTTTGGAAATTGATTTAGTGTTTTTGATAAACTTTTTCCCACCAACCATCACAACTCTCTCTTCTTCTCTTTTCTCTCATTTTCGCCCAAAGGGCTGCTGCATTTCCTTCTTCTGGTTCTGTCACTGCCGAGAGCCAATGAGGAAAAATAGGAAGCAAAAATTGCGATTTTGTGGCAAAATCAGGAGTGCTAGCACACTACGAAGTCATGTGCAGGTGATAGGGAAGTCCACCCATGAGCTTGGAATCATTTCATGAAGCTTGGAGCTTGACGAATGACCAACAATGGCTGAATTTGAGGAGCAAATAGCAGCCCACTGCCGAGCTTTACAGTGAGCAGAAACCAAATTTTTGTTGCCTCTTGCGTCGCTCAACCGATCAATGTGAGTATTCCGCAACTCCCTCGTGATGTATTCACATACTTATTTCTTGCTTTTGATTCGATCCTCAGGACTTAGAGATCTCCAACAATACACCTACCCTGATTCGGATTCCCATAGACACATAGTGATACTACCGATGGGATTCCGAGGGGTCTATCCAGAGCGAAGCTGTTTTCGTACCATCGGCAAACAGAACCTCCTATTGCACTTGCATGAGTATCCAATGCCCAAATATATGAGAACTATGCCCTTACGCTTCCATAATGCGCACAAGTGCAATACTAGTCTATTCTGCATTATCGATATCCGGTCTCGATAATACTACGACTAGGGATATTTAATGATTAAACCGTTCGTGGATTGATACTGTCTCATATCTTATTAATCTGGAAATAATCATAAGGACTTTTATCATTTATAAATATTCAAGTAATCTAATTACAAAATGATAAAATAGCAATTTCCTTTGTCACATAGTTAATTTGTACAAAAAACCACAATGTCTTTTACAAATAGTGATGCTATGGGTCATAATTGTCCAACAAACCCCGCTTTTCTCCTAAAATATTAAGCCTTGACATCTTCCTAGGAACGATTTAAAAACCCTAAAAAGGCCTCATAGTTGGCGATGAAAGAGAGGCAATCATTACAAAAGGGGAATTTTTGGCCATATATTTACCTTCTTGACCCGAGGAGCATGGCAATATAAGTAGTGACGAACTACGACCCGAGAACACAGGCTCAACCTGAACCATCATCTTTTTTAGAGTTCCCGACATAACTCACTGACTCATTGATACCAAGAACTATGAGACAGATGTTGATGGTGGTTTTTCACCTTAGGAAGTTTGGATACCAAAGGGGTAGCATTGGGTTTGTACATGGCCAGAGGAGAATGATAAGGGTCCAGAGACACTGAAGTCAGATGAGGGACCCGAGGCCATTGTCCGATGGAGGTTTAAAGAGGACAAGAACGCCCGATGAAGATGAGTATTGATACCGACCCGACCCATAAAGGAAGTACTCGATTTGGCAGTATTTGAGCATTTATGGAAGCTAACCCAAGGTAGTCAACGCTTATCGACCCGACCTGCTTGAAGGAATTATGATTTGATCCAGCAAGAGCAGTAGGAGTTTCCAGTTTAAATTTTTTGAATAATAGTTATTTAAATTTGGACAATGTGTTATTCATTCCTGATTTTCGCAGGAATTTGATTTCTGTTTCCAAACTTTTGGATGATGGTTTTTCAATTTCTTTTATTAGTAATTTGGTTATTATTGGTAGAAATGGGTTAACCATATGCATAAGAAACTCAGAAAATAACTTATATGTGTTAAGACCATTAACACATAGGTCACTGCTCAACACTGAAATATTTAATGTTGAAAAACCTAAAATAAAACGGGAAAAGATTTCTTACGATGACAAATATCTGTGGCATCTTAGAGTTGGTCATATCAACATTGACCGAATAGATAAGTTGATAAAAAAATGGAGTTTTAATCCAGTTAAAGCTTGGAACTTACCAGTCTGCGAATCCTGTTTAGAATGAAAGATGACCAAGAGACTTTTACCGAAAAAGGTATAAGAGCCAATCAATCACTTGAACTAATACATTCAGACATTTACAGACTGATGAATGTAAGAGCCCGAGTTGGTTATGAATACTTCATCCTTTTTATTGATGATTATTCAAGATATGGGTACGTTTACCTAATGTAGCACAAGTCAGACACTTTTGAAAAGTTCAAAGAGTATCGTGTTGAGGTTGAGAGCCAATTAGGTAAGACGATCAAAACTCTACAATCAGATCATAAATGAGAATACCTTGACAGAGATTTTGAGGAATTATTAGTTGAGCATGGGATAGTATCCCAGCTCACAGCACTTCGAACACCACAATAAAATGGTGTTACAGAAAGGAGAAATTGAACCCTACTAGACATGATAAGATCTATGTTTAGTTATAGCTCACTAACTAGTTCATTTTGGGGGTATGAATTGCAAACAACAATGTATATCCTTAATGCAGTTCCATCTAAGTCTGTTTCTAATACTCACTTAGTGTTGTGGAGTGGTCGTAAAACTAGTTTATGATATTTCCATATTTTGGGGTGTCCAGCACATCTGTTGAATAATAAGACTAATAAGTTGGAGTCACCTTCACAGGTGTGCCTATTTGTAGGCTATCCTAAGGAGACTATGGGTGGATTCTTTTATAGCCATGAAAATAACAAAGTGTTTGTATCGACAAACACCATGTTTTTAAGGGATGACTATATGAGAGAGTTCAAATCTCGTAGTAAGGTATTACTCGAGGAGTTACTTGCTGGTTCGACCAGAACACCATCATTAATAACAATTTACAAACACATAGAACCTTCAATATCTGAGATTTAGAAGCAGATTTTTTAGAATGATCTTCCACCTAAATGTAGTGGGAGGGTTATACGATAATGTGATCGCTATCTAGGAGTTGGAGAGGCACAAGTTTTCACCTCCAGCAATGGGGTAGATTATCCATTGACCTATCGTAATGCGATGGATGATTTTGATAAAATAGAATGGCTCAAAGCCATAAACCTCGAGATGGAGTCTATGTACTCCAACTCGGTTTGGGAAATTGTAGACCAACCTGATGGGGGTAAAACCTATAGGTTGCAAGTGGATCTACAAGAGAAAGAGGGTAGCATATGGGAAGGTACAGACTTTCAAGGCTAGGCTAGTGGCCAAGGGTTATACCTAGAAAGAGGTAGTTGACTATGAGGAAACTTTCTCTCCAGTAGCCATGCTCAAATCCAACCGCACCCTTCTGTCCATTACTGCATATTATGACTATGAGATTTGGTAAATGGATGTCAAGACTGCATTCTTGAATGAAATCTTGATGAGTGTATCTATATGGTACAACCAGAAGGGTTCATAACCCAAGGTCAAGAGAAAATGGTTTGCAAGCTGCAAAAGTCTATTATGAACTCAAGCAAACACCTGATCTTGGAATATAAGATTTGATACCACGATCAAGTCTTATGATTTTGAGCAGAATGTTGATGAGCCTTGTGTATACAAGCTCATCATTGCTGAGAATATGGTTTTTCTTGTTTTATACGTCGAAGATATTTTACTCATTGGGAATGATGTAAAAATATTACCAGACGTGAAAACCTGGCTAGTTGACCAATTCCAAATGAAAGATTTGGGAGAGGCCAGTTATGTTTTTAGGATCCATATTTTTTGGGATCACAAGAAATGACTGTTAACTATGTCTCAGGCATTATATATCACAAGATCCTTGTGCTATTTGGGATGTTGAATTCCAAGAAAGGCAATTTGCCTTTTCGACATGAAATTCACTTGTCGAAGGAACAGTCCCCTAAGACACCTCAAGAAGTTGAGGAAATGAGACATATCCCATATGTCTCAACAATTGGTAGTCTCATGTATACTATGTTATGCACGAGACCAAACATATGTTTTGCAGTGGGAGTAGTTAGTAGGTTTTAGTCTAACTCAGGATTGGATCATTGGGGGTCTGTGAAACACATTCTCAAGTATCTTAAGAGAATGAGAAATTATATTTTGTGTATTCCAGTGAGGATATGATCCTAAGGGGATATACGGACTCTGATTTTCAGACAGATGTCGATTCTAGGAATTCAACAGCTGGAACAGTCTTTACCCTATGTGGTAGGGCCATTGTATGGCAGAGTATAAAGAAATATTGTATTGTTGACTCTACCATGGAGGCTGAGTATGTAGCAGCTTGCGATGCAGCTAAGGAAGCAGTATGTCTCCGTAAGTTCTTGGGAGATCTGGAAGTCGTTACAAATATGGATAAACTACTCACACTTTATTACGATAATATTAGTGCAGTGGCGAATTCAAAGGAACCAAGAAGCCGCAATAGGGGAAAGCATATAAAGAGAAAATATCATCTCATCAGGGAGATAGTGCAGAGATGAGACGTTTCTGTCATAAAGATTGCATCCGTAGAGAACCTAGCTGATCCATTTACAGAGACGTTGTCGGCTAAAGTATTTGAAGGTCACCTAGATGGTCTAGGATTACATGACATGTCCCATTTGCTCTTGTGCAAGTGGGAGATTGTTGGGATATATGCCCTAAAGCTTCATGTAATTTAAACAGAATTATATTTTATGAAATAAAATGATACAATATTCATGTATCAAAATGTTTGTTTAATATCGCATATTGTAAATTATCTTGTTTGCCCTAGATTACTCATGTGCCTTCAGACTTAGTGTATGACTTTCATACACAAGAGGATTTAAATCTGAAGTTAATAATCTAAAATAGTCCATAGAGAGCAAATAAAATAGGTACGTTGTTTGTGGTTTATCTATAATTGCGGTCCATTCTATAATTATGTGGCGACCTTGATCCGGGATCATCCATATAGAGACATGAGAATGGAGGCACCTTGTATAATGTGATCATATAAGACTGGACCCAGATAGAAATGAGTTTCTTATAATATCCGTTAAATTAAGAAATTTATTTCGATCTACTAGATGGTCATATATGGATTGATCTTAATCCTGAGTGTACTACGAACTTCTACATGGCAGACTATGTCTTTTGATTTACAAAGGTGATGTTGGTGTAGCAATCCCGTCCACTAGTTGCGTACTTTGAGGACATGGTTTGGTGTGTAGCTGGGGACTTCTTACATAGATATGGAGTTCACTCCTTCTTGCGAGAAGTAGATGAGAATCTTCCTTAAAGGTTGATTTGGTACTTGAACGGTTAGAGCGCTCAAGTCTTTCTATTATGAACAGAAATATTAACATTCATAACGGTTATGAATAAATCATTCATTAGAGAATCAATGGTACTTAAGGTAAAAATAATTAGATGGGTATAACAGACATTATGACCCGGCTCTAATTACGAGATACGCTTGAAGGGCGAATCTGTATATAATTGTTATGGTGGATGTGGAACCCCTAGTGTCGGATCGGAGCCCCGTGCAGCAAAAGTTGGTCTAAACCGTGGATATCAAGAATTGCGTAATTTTAAATAATTTAATGAAATACTATATTATGTTACGAGTGTATAGGAAAATCGGGGATGAATCGAAGTTCGGAAACTTAAAAAATGGAAAAAATTAGATTGGGTGTGCTATAGTGCACGAACGCACTGCGCATTGAACACCTTTTTTTAATTTCATTTCAACTTCAGCTCTCTGGAACTCTTTCCAGATAACTGAAGGAATTAGGGTATTTTACCCTAATTTCTTCCGATCTTCCCTAAACACTTCAAAAACACCCAAATTAATTTTTAACATCAAAACCAACATCAAAAAATGTTATAGAATAAAAATCAAAATTTTTCAAAATATCAAATATTTTTACAAAAATATAAATTTATTCTAAATACGCACTTGCGTAAATTTTGAATCCGAAACACAAATAAAATTAGAATCCCACAATGAAATGACTCGTGAACAATTCTAGGGCACCCAAAGGTGGTCAAATGATTCTAGAATGGTAGCCTTAACTCTAATCTATTATCTAGTGTTCCAAATTCTAATTTTATGTCTATGGCTAACATAAATATTTTGACCCAATTACAAGCATATTGTGTTTATACTTCCAAAGCATCCTAACACAATTAATTAGACTAATTTCAACATTATGTATCTAATACATAATTCATCACTATATATCTCGCTAATGAAAAACTCATTAATGAAAAACATAGCTTTTGGAGAAGATCAAACTTACTTAGCAAGGTTGATTCAAAGATCCAATCTTGATTTTTCCTAATTGAAATGTTGTAGAGATTTCACAAAGCTTCTCTAAACATTTTTCTAACTAAGGCTAATTTCTCTAATTCTTGCTTGTATTTAGCTTTCTCAAGCTTTATTAAAACCTTCCTGAAGCTTGCTATTTATAGAAAAACTTAGGTAATTTTTAATTAATAAAAAAAGTAATTAACTTTTAGGTGGGCTTAATCTAATTTGTCCAAATATGTATAATTAGGTGTGACTAATCTCCATTGTCTACCATTTTGATTTAATCCAATTAAATTAAGATGAGGATTAGGAAATGGATTAGTACATTGTTTGCCACTTTAATTTAATCCAATTAAATCAAGCCAAAACCACCCATTATTACATACTTACAATTACCATAATAACCTCAAATGGTAGAGATAATTAGGATTTTACAATTAAGCCCTTGTGTAATTATTGAATTAATCCAATTAGGTCAAAGTAAATAATCAATGTTATCCAATAAAACTTGATTATCTTAGTTGATAATTATAATATCAAATATTATTTTTTATCAAAATTAATCAGCTTCCCAAGTGCTCAACGAGTACACTTCATATTAAGACTCTCTAAGTTTAGACACGTTCGTCATATAAGCTTAGCTAATATGTAACTCTGAATTCGCGAAGAACACGAACTACCTTTCTGAACTATATAAGTTGAGGTCATCACATATGTTTAACAATCCCACCATCGTAGGCTATCCGAGTTGTGATTAGGAAACATAGAATACACTGTCAAGTTTTCGAGACGCACATCTCATGTCGACATGTCCACGGTTCTTCATAATTGATGCGATCCACCCTAGGTGATCGACTTTGGCAAAGCTTTAAAAATCGTGACTTTACTCATATTGATACCTAAACCCCTTATGGTACACATACGGGACGACGGATCCTATCTTGCTTTGCAGTTGATTACTTAGTGCATCAGTCCATACCCAATGAACATCTAGAGACCATACCATGAAAAGTTTCTGACATACATTGCATCAAAGTGTGGAGGATCTCACACAAAATCAATACTATCATATAGTCAAAGGATTACATATGTTACTCGACTCGAGGAGATTCCTATTAACGGTGGTGTGTACTTCAAACTATTATGAATCACCTGTGAGTCATTCAGTATTCGGTCCAACCAATACCCACACGTCTATACGAGTTTCCAAAACTCATGGTAGATTGGGTTAAATCATTGGAACTCAAATTCCAATATACTACATGTGCTAGTCTTATAGGTTATAAGAATTCGATCGTATTCCAAAACTAGCGACTAAGAATATATATACTTTAAGAATAATTTACAATAGTAGTACTTATCCTAATGTCGGACCACCTAGTGTCTAGTATTACTACAAGACTATTCTAAGGTCGATGTCATTCTTAGCATATCTATACATCAATATAATACACATAATGACAATACCATTAATAAGGTATGAAATGAAAATATAGTTATTTTATTAATAAATAATAAAATGTACAATTCGGATTGACATTCCAAGCACCAACTCCAACAGTAATTACTATATCGATGGACACCGACGTGGTTCGGCTTAATTTATCTATCTGTGGTAACGAGAATGTAGCTTTTTTTTTTGTGGAATAACCTGGAGTTAATAATTCGGGCTATTTAATTAAGAGCTTAATTAATATTCTGGGATTATTGGAGCTCGGAACCGTAGGTCTATTTGGTCCCCGTGCTAGCTTGATATACTATAGCAGATTAAATATAATTGGATAGTCTAATTATATACTTACATATGTATATATTATTAATATGATTAATAATATTATTTTTTCACACTTTAAACTATATGCTAAATTTAATATATAGTTTATAATTATATGATAATTAAACACATGTTATTAAATTATATATGATAAGATTTGATAGAGGTTAATTTTGGAGTTTCTAAATTTGGATTTTGGAAATCCTTGGCTTTATTTTGGAAGTTACACCTTTTTAAAAGGTGATACCTTTTTCATTTTTTAACATATTTTAAATTATGGTAATTAAAACTTTTATGTTAAAATTTTTTCAAAAAACAAGTATGTTGGCCGTGGAAGGGCAAGAGTTTTTTTCCTTTTGGAAACAAAAACCCTATGTATAAAAAGAAAATTAGACTTTTTTTCCTAACTCTCTCATTCCAAACCCTAGCCACCATCTTTTTTTCTAAAAATCCCCCCAAGGGTTGAGAAAAATAAGAAAAAGAATAAAAGATAAACAAAGACAAAAACTTGTGTGACTTTTAATCTCTAAAATATTTAGGGATTTATTTGTGAGTATAGCCCACCCTATTTTCTGTTGGTGACAAGATATAGCACGGAATAACTTTTGGAGTCGATAAAAAAAATCATCATCTCCTTCTACAAATATACTTCACGGCAGTGAGCAATTTTCCGCTCACTGCCGCTCACAAAAGTTGTGTAACAGGGCTCAGTTCGATTTGTTTTTTATCCATATTTTTTTGGGTCATTCAGGGGTGTCTTAGAACTGTATTCGAGCTGATTTTAAGTGAAAAATCAGACCAGAAACTCAGTGGCAAGTGACACAAATATGGGTTGATTTGGGCAAAGAGCTGGGAGCATTTCTGGTCCAAAATATTCCAAACTTACACTGCTGTTCGGGGGCTGAAATTATGTTGAAAACAGAAGCGAATTTCAGTGGTGGAGCTGAACAGATTCGGCCTGAATGAGAGAATGGTAGAAAAAAATTTCTAGTCCGATCTCGGGTGCCTAACGTGTTTCTGCTGCACTAGGAAAGTGGTTTCTACAAAGAATTTTTCAAGGGATGCGAAATAAGTGTTTTCAATAAAGCCTCTCTTAGAATGACCCTCAAAGAATTGTAAGATGGGCACTAGATCCCCTGAATATGAATAAGACTTTCCATTTTTTAAATAAAAAACTTATTCATCTATGCTTGTTTATTATTTGAGCGGGAAATGCATGTTTAATATTCTTGTGAGATACTCATTATCGGAATACGTCAAGGGCTGCAAGACATGTGGGAAATATTATGGTTGTGTGCTCGGAGCGCCAATTTCTTATGTATGTCCTTGTAAATACCAATGTAAATATTTTATTATGAATAAAGTAAACATTTTCTATTAAATAACATCTCTTTATATATGGTAAAGATGTAATTGATCTTGGAATGATTAGTTATTGTATCATCCCAATCCGAGACGTTACCGGTAAGGAATAGGCCGTATTATTCCCCTTAGCCTCTGACTCTCTTACTATGAACCACACTAGCACTCTTTTCAAATATAAATCATGAATGGGACCACTGCCCAAAACCTTAACATAGAATATAAAATATTACACACACAACTTAAACTCAACATTACTTATCTTACAATCTATACACGAGTACTAATACAAAACTTTATTAAACAATTATCTGAACTAGACTTTACTTGACTTAACTGAACTTTATCTCTGATCTGACCTGGTGGAGCGAATTCCCTAGTGACTGCTATTACTATCCATCATCTCGAGCTCGTTCTCCGAATAAACCTACAAAACAAAGAAACTGTGAGTGGCAGGTTAGATCGTTTGAACGATTTAAGTGAGTGGACGATAAAAATAAAAAATAAAACTAATGTACTTTTATGATAACTCTTGGTTTTAAAGCCCAAAACTGTCACTAGAAAATCATATTATCCGAAAATTCTTTCTTTATCTGAAACATAACTTTTTCTGTAAAGCTTTTCGGAAAAGCTTGTCCATCTGCAAACTCTGAGTCTTTTCTGTAAGACTAGATATTCTATCTAAATTCTTTTATAAACTTTCATTTTTCAAAACTACATCTCAGAAAATCTATCACCGGAAATTTGTCTCTGAAAAACCTGACGCATGAGGGGGTTATGTATCACACCGTCCCCCATATGTCTAACTAGAGTCAGGAGCGTAAATCCATGACATTGGAGCGTTACGTATCGCCATCCCTCAAAACATGCCACTAATTGTCCCTGAAACTAGTGGTATTGAGGCGTTACGTATCGCCGTCCCCCAAGCCACAAAACTAGAACCATGGGTGCGGATCCATGCTACCCTCTAGGCTCTAAATCTAAGATCTAGAGGCATCTGTCATTCCTAGTCATGAAATGCGTGTTCACATGTTCTCTGAGTCTGTCAATTCCATATTTGTGTCAAGTTACATACTGAGGTGGGTTTTTCCCCCACGCCTCAAATATAAAGTCATACTTGAAAACATATATTTTCTAAACCATTTCTTAATATATGATCAATCAAAATATTAATAAAAGTTAACTTGGCTAACGCCCTAAGAATGAAAAAGTAAAGTCTGATATTTAAAACGATTATAGTGTAAATCAATTTAAGAAAAGAGTGTCCACTCACAGGTTTGAAATTTTGCTGCTACTATGCCACTCGTCGAAGGGAATTATGGTTCCTGCGATGATTTTTCATGAGATGAGCTTGAAATCATCTCTTATTGCATCCAAAATTAGCTTGAGAAAGAAAAAGAAAATTTGGAGAGTTCTCCATGGTTACTCACGTTTTTGGTGTGTGAGGAAGAGAGCCAATAGTGTGCTATTTATAGACAAAGATGGGCTGGTTTTTGTGATGGAATGGGTGGTTAGGATGGTGGCCACCTCATCCAATCTAGACCTCTCTCCCGAATCCACTGTAGTAGTCACAGAATTTATGATTTTTGACCTATTTCGGGTTGGAATTTGGAAAAATTCCAATGTGAAGGCTCTCGGTCTAGGCATTCCAATGATATAAAATTCATAAAAATTGGAGATCGTATGAAACAGTTAGGGCCATTTACTAAAGGCTGTTCGAGATAGGACATAAGGTAAGTTCATAATTTCAAAGAATTTACTGAATGTCCCAAATGTCATTTTATGAGAACTTACTTACTTGAACATGATTTATATCAAGTATTATGCTTCCAGAATGTATAATCGTCAATCTCTGGCACGTACAAGTCAACTCGTGTTAGGGATATGCCCTATACCCAACTTGTGGATGGGATATATGTACATGTATTTGTAATATTTTCATTAATTAATAAAATGTCAATCTTTATTATACGTGTCTTACATAACTTATATGAATCATCAACACTGTAAAAAAGCCTTGGAGTAATAAGACAATGGCTTCCACGCTTTATGAGAATCATTACTCTTCAATGTTCCTAGTCATAGTTTTATGAATAATCTGGGCGTTCACAAAGAGGAGAGACTAGCATGATGATATTATCTGCCCTTAAGTGGGGTAGCCGATCTCAAAGGCTACTAGCGAGATCTGTCCACTTGGTGTATCACATGGATGCATGAGTTGCTCGTGTCCATCGAACTGACCGCCGAAAGTTTTCATATTGAGTGTTTATCCCACGTGTATGTGAGAACTATCATGTATCGATTATAAGACTAGTCCTTAGACTTGAGGTCTTTACAATCTTATATGTGGATCAAATAACATTGACATTCTCTTTCCCCGGTTCAAAAGATCCAGTCATAAGGGTATGATTGGGTCATTTGTTGAAACACATGAAGTTTGTAAAGATACAACAACGAATCGCCACTCTCTCGGATAATATTTTCTTATAAGAGTAGTATTCCAATTCGCATGTTGATATGTGTGATCAGTGATTGAGACTGTGGCCACAGTGGAAGAATCATGTGAGATTCTTGGGTTAGCACGATTCATGACACTATCAACATCATACCTTTGACCATATGGGTAGACACTTATCGTACCCTAGGTCAATAGGTGGGGATACAGTGAGGCGAGGGACCGTATCATATGTAAATCGCATACATAATGCTTATATATATCTTTCCTTCATTTGGGGGCCTTGGCATGTTGCTAGATGTCAACTTTGGTCATTGAAATCGAACGACCATCTGATCGGAGGATAATTTATGTTCGATTAAATTATCACGATTCATTTCATGTCCAACTTGAGGGGAACCCAAAAGGTCACACACAACAAAGTCGAAATCAATGGTTAACAGTGCACAGTACAAATATAACAGCATATATGATTGCTGTAGGAATTGTTCATAAATGGTTCAATGTGTTTAATTATTGAACAAATCATTTATGAGAGTTCCATAGTGGCTTAGGGATTGGTGAATGACGATAGGCACTTTGGGAATTGGAATAAAATAAATAAAAATTATTTTTTTTGTTATTTGTTTTGAATTCCAATTCGGCCCAAACTCTTATTAGGGTTTTATAATCTCATTAAACCACTAAATTAAGATCCAATGGCTAAGATTAAATTAGCTTTTATCCCACATCGGATTCTTAATTAATTTTTTGTTGTCTTTGAAGCACTATATAAACCCAAAGAATTCTTCACAATTTTACACCAACCTTTCATATCTTGGTTTATATAAGTGAGCAACTCTAAAGTTTAAGAGTAAGCCACTGATTTTGAGGATCCTTAAGTCTAATTGACTAGATGAACCTCGAGTTAAAAGTTTTGAGGTATTTGCCTAGGCTAGCACCAAGGGCAAAATACCTGTGCACTCAAGGCGTAGTCTTGCCGTTGAGTTTTGGCTTTGGTGTGTGCATCTTTGGAGGCCACACACACTTGGTGGCTCTTTGGAACGTGGAAGAGCTTGCTGAGTTCGAGAAAAGCTTGTAGATTGGAGGGAGGACTGGAGGAGTCTTCGGTTCAAGTAAGTTTTTTTTTCTTTCTTTATTTTATTAGAGTTCTTATGATAGTTAGCATGTTTAGGTTTATGTTCTTTGCATGTTTTATGAGTTTTTACTTAGAATATATAGTAACATGCCTAGGCTTGTAGAATAATCAAAAAAAAAGGGTCTTGGGCAAAGGAAAGCGGCATAATATTTTTTAATTTTCCGCTGCGCACTCGCGGCCGCTTCCAACAGTGGTATCAGCGCGCCATTTTTGTTTTGATTAGTTCTCTCTCATTTGAACTCGAAATTGGGTGTTTAAAAGCTCGTTGGAAAGCTAACACCCTGAACTTAATTTTAGGCACAAGTTTTGCATGATTTGGTTAAGATTTGAATTGTGAAATTGCATTTAAAGTTCACGCGTCTGCAGAAAAATATGAATAGTAAATTTATTTGAATAAAATAAAATGCAATATCATAATTAAATATTAATCAAAGTTATTTAATGCCTAAAATAATTCCAACATATTAAAACTCATATGCTTGATGATTCTATGTATGATTAGAATTGGCATGATTATTTTAGGGTGCAAGCATCTAGAGACTTTCTAAGAAATAGAGAGTGTATTGCTTATCCTTAGCTAAGTAATTATTCCGTGATGAACTTAGAGATTTATTACCTTAAGGCTAATAAATATAAATCACTTGTTTATAATAAAAGACATTATAAAAGATACAAGTGGGTTGGGACCAAGGGGTTAATAAAACTTTCCAAACTAAAGTTAATTTAACCAAAGGTATTACTAGAGTTAGATAATGATTTGGTGTCTTCCTTCACTCACTACCTTTTTATAGCCAAAAGGAAAAGCTGTGAAGACATCTAGATAATCATTTACTCAAAGCTTACCTTAAAGCATATTTAAAGTGTTGGACTAATTTGGAGGATCTATTGTTTATTCCTGTCACCAAGGCAATAAGAGCCTAAGAGGTAAGGGTATTTAAGAGAGTTCGCTCCACCCTCCCTCTGGGAATTTTCAATGGAGGAATCCATTTGACAGTTATTCACTTAAACTTGCTAAAATCCTCAATAATAATTTAAGTCTAAAATTTGCCTCCCATTGTAAAGTATAGACCCAAATGGCTTAAACCGTATTGGCAGGACTAGGCTTTACCAGACTGACCAATACCAATTTGTCCCTAAATCGTACTATTGACAATGGTTTGACTTTTCTGAGTCATAAGACGCAGCGACCCTTAGGCGTGGTCTTATAACTTAGTGGCAAAGATTGGGTGTCCACAAGGACTAGCATAAGCTATGGCATGTTTGATTGCCCAACCCAATGATCAAGGAATTGTGATTTATATCATAAATTGGTTGGGAACCTACCTAATTATCGTATTTTATAACGACGCCGCCCTAGTCGGAGTTATGAAATGATGATAATGGGATCCTTGCCCATAAGAAATCCATCATATTGGGGTTGATGCGATTTGCTTAAAATTTTAAAACAATTGAGTGGGAGCAACTTCATAATATTAAAAGCCCATGTTATTATGAAACATTAATGAAAACATATTCCTAATTTTAACATTCTCTCTTAACATGTGGGTTAAAATATTTCACAAACATTCAAATGGCAAACAGAGTATCACTTCGTTCCATCCTTGATGAGCATAAGCTCAAAGGGGACAACTACAATGACTGGTTTAGAAACCTTAAAATTGTCTTACGACAAGAAAAGATTTTTTATGTTCTTGAAAGACCATTTCCCCTGAACCCGCAGAAGATGCTGACCAAGATACATTTGATGCTTGGAAGAAACACGTCGATGATGATGAGCAAGCAGTTTGCATAATGCTTGGCTCTATGTCGGACGAACTTCAGAAAGCTCACGAAGATATGGATGCTCAAACCATCATCTTTCACTTGAAGGAGTTGTATGCAACTTCCGTTCATACCGTGAGATTCCAAGTGTCATGTGCTTATTCCAAACAAGGTATAAGAAAGGATCTGTTAGTGGACATGTGCTTAAGATGATTGGCCACATTGAAAAATTGGCCAACCTCGGGTTCATCATGGATCATGAGATAGGTCACGATCTAATTCTTCAGTCCTTACCAAAAGAATTCTCTAACTTTATTATGCAGTTTCATCTGTCTAATAAAGAAGCTACTTTAGCAGAATTGCACAATCTGATAAAGCAAGCAGAGAAGGACTTGAAACCGGAGCTTAAAACCTCCGTCATGCTTACGGGTACGGACCTGAAGCCACGAGGCCCAAAGAAAAATAAGGGCAAGGCCAAGGCTCCAGATCACCTAAAGCCCAATGGTAAGGTGGAGAAGAAAAGGGAAAGGGAAATGTTTCTTTTGTGGAAAGAAGGGTCATTGGAAGAAAGACTGCAGATCCTTGAAAGCCAAGGAAGCTAGGGAAGCCCAAGAGGCCAATAAGCCCAATGCTTCAGGTATGTTGTATATGATTGAACTATATTCTCAAAACTCTGAACCTTCTACTTGGGTGCTTGACACCGGTTGTGGGACTCACTTGTGTAACAATGTGCAGGGCCTGAGAAACAGTAGGAGACTCCGTCATGGGGAGGTTGACTTACGCATGGGTAATGGAGCAAAACTGGCTGCATTGTGCGTGGGGACTTATTCATTAGTTTTGTCGAATGGTTTAGTTTTAGACTTAGAAGATTGTGTTTATGTACCTTCTCTAGTAAAACATCATTTCAATTTCTTCTTTATGTAATAAAGGCTTTTCATGCCTAATAAGTTGTAATGAATGTTCTATTTATTTCAATGAAATAAAATATGGAGATGGTATTTTGAATAATGGTATCTATGTCTTACAAACTAACAAAGAATGTTCAACCCTCTAATATATACAACGTTAACTCAATAATATCTCAATGAATCACTTCTATGGCACAGTCGCTTAGGTCATATCAATGAAACAAGATTAACTAAGCTACATAAGGATGGGTATTTCAAACCCTTCAAATATAAACCTTATGGAACTTGTGAGTCTTGTTTACTTGGTAAAATGACCAAATTACCCTTCAAAGGTAAATGACAGCGTGCAGCGGAGACATTAGAACTCATACACTCTGATGTATGCGGACCAATGTCAGTCACCGCTAGAGGTGGATTCTCCTACTTCATTACCTTTATCGATGATCATTCGCGATATGGGTATGTGTACCTTATGCGGTACAAATCTGAAGCCTTTGAGAAATTCAAAGACTTCAAGGCTGAAGTAGAAAACCAGCTTAATAAAAAGTATTAAGTCACTAAGGTCTGACCGAGGTGGTGAATACTTAAGCAACAAATTTCAAGATTACTTGAGAGAAAATGGCATTGTTTCCCAGTGGACTCCTCCGGGAACTCCACAGCATAATGGGGTCTCCGAAAGGAGAAATCGGACATTATTAGATATGGTCCGATCAATGATGCCAGACACGGATCTACCTCTTTCATTTTGGGGTCTTGCTTTAAACTGCAACACTACTACTAAACCAAGTTCCTTCCAAGACTGTTAGTCAAACACCATATGAGTTATGGTCTGGGAAACGTCCTAGTCTTAGTTATCTAAGAGTTTGGGGATGTGACGCATATGTCAAGCTCACACAAACTAACAAATTGGATGATAGGGCAGTTAAATGTAAGTTTGTAGGATATGCCTTGAACTCAAGAGCATACGTGTTCTACGTCCCAAATGAACAAAAACACGAAATGCTAAATTTCTAGAGAATGAATTCCTTCTCAAGAAATATAGTGGGAGTAGACTTGACCTCGATGAGGTACGAGAAGAACAAACTAACATAGAACTAAACCGGGCCCCTCAAAAGGGCAGCGACGGAACAACCACAAGGTTATGAACTCAGAAGGTCTGGTAGGGAAAGACATGAGCCTGAAAGATATGGTTTCCATATTGATGAGGAACATGATCAGGTCATTGATAATGACGATCCCACCAGTTATGATGAAGCAAACGTGACATTGATTCAGTCAAGTGGCTTGAGGCCATGAAATCTGAAATAGACTCTATGTATCAGAATCAAGTCTGGGACTTGGTAGATGCACCTGAAGGGATAAAACCCATAGGCTGCAAGTGGATTTACAAGCGTAAAACTGATGCAGAAGGCAACATCCAAACCTATAAGGCTAGGTTGGTGGCGAAAGGTTATAGACAAATCCAAGGAATTGACTATGACGAAACCTTCTCGCCTGTTGCAATGATAAAGTCCATTCGAATTTTACTGGCACTAGCTGCACACTTTGATTATGAGATTTGGCAGATGGATGTCAAAACAGCTTTCCTTAATGGGAACCTCGTACAACCTGAGGGGTTTGCATCTAAGGATGATCATAATAAAGTATGCAAGCTTAAACGATCCATTTATGGACTCAAGCAAGCCTCCAGAAGTTGGAATATACGATTTGATGAGACAATCAAAGAATTTGACTTCATAAAAAATGTAGACGAGCCTTGTGTTTACAGGAAAAGTAGTGGGAGTGCTGTTGTATTTCTTGTATTATATGTCGATGACATATTAATCATCGGGAATGATATTCCCATGATGCAAGCCACCAAGCAATGGTTATCTCAGAATTTCTCATGAAAGATTTGGGAGAAGCAGCCTACATCATCGGCATTAAGATCTACCGTAATAGATCTAAGAGGTTGTTAGGACTTTCTCAATCTACGTACATAGATAAAGTTTTGAAAAGATTCAAAATGGAAGATTCCAAAAGAGGTAATTTACCTACTTGTCATGGAATCAAATTATCTAAGGAGCAATGTCCACATACTCTTCAGATAGAGAGCGTATGAGTAGGATCCCTTATGCTTCAGCAATAGGATCGATCATGTATGCCATGCTATGTACAAAACCTGATGTCTCTTATGCTCTTAGCATAACGAGCAGGTATCAGGCAAATCCTGGTGAGCAACACTGGGCAGCTGTCAAAACAATCCTCAAGTATCTGAGAAGAACTAAGGATGTGTTTTTGACATACGAAGATTGTTCTGAGATGAAAGTCATTGGTTACTGTGATGCGAGCTTTCAGACCGATGGAGATGACAATAGATCGCAAACAATATGGTTTACTTAAATGGCGGTGCTGTAAGTTGGAAAAGCTCAAAGCAGTCAACTACAACGGACTCCACCACTGAAGCCGAGTATATTGCAGCAGCATCTGAGGTAGCTAAAGAAGAAGTCTGGATAAAGAAGTTCATCACGGAGCTGGAAGTGCTTCCCGCGATAAAGAATGGCGTCACGATGTACTGTGACAACACGGCGCCATTGCTCAATCAAAGGAACCAAGGTCCCACCAGAAATCCAAGCATGTACTCAGGCGATTTCATCTCATCATGGAGATTGTTGAGAGAAAAGAAGTTATTATAGAGAAAATACCCACAGAAGATAATTTTGCAGATTCTCTGACTAAAGGTTGACTCAACAAAAGCATGATAGGCACACCCGAGAGTATGGTGTCCAGATTCATACTAGTTGGCTATAGTGCAAGTGGGAGATTGTTAGGGATATGCCCTATACCCAACTTGTGGATGGGCTATATGTACATGTATTTGTAATATTTTCATTAATTAATAAAATGGCAATCTTTATTATACGTGTCTTACATAACTTATATGAATCATCAACACTGTAATAAAGCCCTTGGAGTAATAGACGATGGCTTCCACGCCTTATGAGAATCATTACTCTTAAATGTTCCTAGTCAAGTTTTGTGAATAATCTGGGCGTTCACAAAGTGGAGAGACTAGCATGATGATATGATCTGCCCTTAAGTGGGGTAGCCGATCTCATAGGCTACTAGCGGAGATCCGTCTGCTTGGTGTATCACATGGATGCATGAGTTGCTCGTGTCCATCGAACTGACCGCCGAAAGTTTTCATATGGAGTGTTTATCCCATGTGTCTGTGAGAACTTTCATGTATCGATTATATGACTAGTCCTTAGACTTGAGGTCTTTACAATCTTATGTGTGGATCAAATAACTTTGACATTCTCCTTCCCCGGTTCAAAAGATCCGGTCATAAGGGTATGATTGGGTCATTTGTTGAAACACATGAAGTTTGTAAAGATACAATAGAGAATCACCACTCTCTCGGATAATATTTTCTTATAAGAGTAGTATTCAGTTCGCGGGTTGATATGTGTGATCAGTGCTTGAGACTGTGGCCACAGGGAAGAATCATGTGAGATTCTTGGGTTAGCACGATTCATGACACTATCAACATCATACCTTTGACCATATGGGTAGACACTTTCCATACCCTAGGTCAATAGGTGGGGATACAGTGAGGCGAGGGAACATATCATATATAAATTGCATACATAATGGGTATATATATCTTTCCTTCTCATTTGGGGGCCTAGGCATGTTGCTAGATATCAACTCTGGTCATTGAAATCGAACGACCATCTTATCGGAGGATAATTTATGTTCGATTAAATTATCACGATTCATTTCATGTCCAACTTGAGGGGAACCAAAAGGTCACACACAACAAAGTCGAAATCAATGGTTAACAGTGCACAGTACAAATATAACAGCATATATGATTGCTGTAGGAATTGTTCATAAATGGTTCAATGTGTTTAATTATTGAACAAATCATTTATGAGGTTCCATAGTGGCTTAGGGATTGGTGAATGACGATAGAGGCACTTTGGGAATTGGAATAGAATAAATAAAATTATTTTTTTTGTTATTTGTTTTGAATTCCAATTCAGCCCAAACTCTTATTAGGGTTTTATAATCTCATTAAACCACTAAATTAAGATCCAATGGCTAAGATTAAATTAGCTTTTATCCCACATCGGATTCTTAATTAATTTTGTTGTCTTTGAAGCACTATATAAACCCAAAGAATTCTTCACAAATTTTTACACCTAAACCTTTCATATCTTGGGTTTATATAAGTGAGAACTCTAAAGTTTAAGAGTAAGCCACTGATTTTGAGGATCCTTAAGTCTAATTGACTAGAGGAACCTCGAGTTAAAAGTTTTGAGGTATTTGCCTAGGCTAGCACCAAGGGCAAAATACCCTTGCACTCAAGGCGTAGTCTTGCCGTTGAGTTTTGGCTTTGGTGTGTGCATCTTTGAGGCCACACACTTGGGTGGCTCTTTGGAACGTGGAAGAGCTTGCTGAGTTCGAGAAAAGCTTGTAGATTGGAGGGAGGACTGGAAGAGTCTTCGGTTCAAGTAAGTCTTTTCTTTCTTTATTTTAATTAGAGTTTTTATGATAGTTAGCATGTTTAGGTTTATGTTCTTTTCATGTTTTATGAGTTTTTTAGAATATATAGTAACATGCCTAGGCTTGTAGAATAATCAAAACAAATGGGTCTTGGGCAAAGGAAATGGCATAATATTTTTTGATTTTCCGCTGCGCACTCGCGGCCGCTTCCCAACAGTCGGGGTCATTGGATGTTACAATTATGAACAGTTGCAAAGTTTCGCAACTGACATTGAGTTGTGTCATACATATCTTTCTTTAACAGTTTCTGGTTCAAGTTTACATTACTTGGTAAGTAAGTAACCCGTTTAGAAGACTGGTACATGTCGTATATTGGAATCTTGGATTCCAATGGTTGATTCTCAGGAACCATGAGTCTTAGAGACTCGTATAGACATGTGGATGTTTATATTGGATAAAACACTGAACGCTCACTGAAGATTCTTAATGTATACCACCCAGCATCAATATGAATATTCTCAGGTTGAGTAGCATAGTGATCTTTGACTATAGATACCACTGTGGATATATGATATATCCTCCACACTTTGATGACAGTCACGTCACCGACCTACTTAGGTCAGACCTCCGCCTGTTCATTGGGTATGGACTGATCCTCAGGATATCCTTTATGTATCAAGATATAATCTTTCAGCTTTGTGTACGAAACATAGGTATTCAATATGGAATTAGAAATCTATTAAATCCATAGGCCCGTGGTATACTGTAGAAGTGAGTTCTAAGTGTATTAAGAGATTGCTAATAGAAACGTCGACGTGATTATATCTATAGAGATTTGACGTTTTATCAATATCTCTGGAATAATCCGGATACCTGTGTTGGAGGGATTATATGTATGCAATGACCTCGACCTGTATGGTTCATTGAGTTTATCCGTGTTCATCATAATTTACGGGTGGGTAGATTATGGACACGAAATTGGATTTCATGACGAATATGCATGAACCTACAGAGTCTTACTAATGAAATATATTTGTAGAGCACTAGGGCAACTTTTATGAATAATATTGATTATTTATAAACCGTTTAACGGTTAAATGAAAGATACATCACAAGGACCTTTTGGTCATTTCCTAATTAATATGTATTTGTATTAATATATGATTTTATTAAATACACAGTAATTAATTGTCAAATTTTCATATTTGACATATATCATTAATATATGTATTTGGATTATTTAAAGTAAATATAATACATATATTTAGATATTTGTATTTAATTTATTATTTAATTATTCTATTGTTAAATAATTAAAATATTTAAAATATAAATATCTACTATTATGATAAAGTTTGGAAATGATTAAGTAGTGTAAAATGTTGACTTTTACATTAAAGAAAAAGGTTATCAAATTGATTTTAATTTCTTTATTTTGTTTGAAAATTGAAAATATCTTGTTTCTTTTTCTTACAAGTTTCGGCCATTACCCTAAGTATATAAGGGTTTCATTTTATCGTTTGCTTCACTTTATGTTAAGCAACCAAAAACATAAACAAGAAAGTTGGGAGAAAAAGAGAAAAGCCAAGAGAAAAGTGAAGAAAACTTTGTGATTTGTAAGTTTTTTTCAATATTTATTAGAAAGAAAAATGTTTCTTTTGTTCTTGGCTACAACATATGTTGTTCACATATTTTTCTATTCTCTTTTGTTTGTGTTGGAATTGTTGGAAGCATGAATGAAAGATGTATGGATGTATGTTATTAAGTATGTATGTTTGTAATTGGTGTATAAGCACACTTTGATCATTTGATGATCTTGTTGTCATTCTAGAGTTGTTAGGCCATTCATTGATGACCTAGAATTTTTCTTGAGTTGTTTCAAAGTGGTGAGACTTATTTGGTGTTGTAGAGATTAGATTAAAGTGTTGGATTTGGTTAATATTATTAATTCGATTAATTTGATAAATTAGGGTTCTTAACCTAAACTAAAATTGGGGCTTTTCATATATGTGTTGTATTATGATGTATATAAGATATAAAAATCATTTTGGGATTTATTGGAAATCAACTAAACATGTATTTGACAAATTTGACCAAAATGCACAAAATTGATAATTTGGGGAGCTCTCGCAATTTGTAAGAAATTAGAGATTTTTATTGTGAGTTGTATTTTGATGTATGTGACATGCATAAATCCTTTTGGTAGTGATTTGAAATCACTCAAATTTTTATTTTACAAATTAGGACTGCAATAATCAAAATTCAAATCTTTGGGGTCTCACGGTAATTAAGGGAAAAATATGATTTTTGGGTAAAAATTCATTTTTTATGTATTGATTAATTAGAATAAATTATTTTATTTTAATTGCCCAAGAAATATTATTGAAATCGAAAAAATTGATTTTTCGCGTTCCGCTACGTTTCCGGTTATACCCCCTAAAAACTCCTACAGGAAAAGCATGCACCCTCATGGCACGTCACTCCCCAATGTCATTATCAAATCCCCAGGCTGGAGCGTCAGCATCCAATGACCTTTACCTTTGGGGAATTCGGAACACATGAATGGATGCAAGGCATGTGGGAAAAGCGTGCACCCCCGTGGCACGCCAATCCCCGGTGTCATTATCAAATCCATGGGCTGGAATGTTAACACCCAATGACTTGCATCTTTGAGGAATGTAACATGAAAAAATTCGTGGTGTTTGGTGTCTCGGGTATCCATAGCACGCTCTGTGAGTGATTCGGCGTGGTGTTTGGTACCTCAAGGTAATCATAGCACGTACGAATAATGAATGGCTTCGGTACTACGGTACCTCTGGGTTTGCATAGCGTGGGGAGGGATAATTCCCCCACAGCGTTTGCCTCTCATTGTAGAAGGTGCATAGCATGGGGAAGGCTCACGAGCCTCCGTGGCATTTGCAACATTGGGGCTGGCCTAGCACGGGGAGGGAGAATGCCCTCATGGCATTGGCCGTCTAATTTCGGATCCGTAGGAGCATAGCACCAGGAAGGCCTGAGGGTCTCTATGGCGTTTGCAGACTTGGGGCCTACCTAGCATGGAAAAAATCTCATAGCTTTATCCTCCCATTGATCTGTAGCTCGATTCTCGTAAAGGTTGGACTGTAAGGTTTAAAATTATTGTTTTGGGTAGCATGGGTGATCAGTGGTACGTAATGCAAGCGCACGTATCGCTTAACTAGTATAAAATGTATCGATCCCACGAGGACTTAATTTCTATTTTTGTTATTAATTATTGATGCTAAATGTTTGCAGGTTTCTAATTAGGGTGGGAAGGGAATGATTGCTTGATTGGTCGGTTGAATATAGATTTTCTAAATAATTAAATAAATAAAAATATAAAATAAAACAAAGGAAATTATTAATAAATAAAACAAACATCTAGAGTTGTGATTCCACACATATTATTCTAATGATGAATTGATTCTCTTATATATGCGTAATAATTTAGTTTGTTAACCTGGAACAAGAAGATATGCAAAAGCCTCTATCGATGGTCAGATGTAAACACTCAAAATAACCCATTAACTATATTCATATGTTAACCAAGTAACCCAAATTCTTTAAGTTCAAGTTCCAATTGTGGCTACCCACGCCCGACAGGTATATGTCTATCCTAGAAGGAAATATCCCTAAGGGAAATCTACCCTAAGGTGAGATCGTGAGCTATTGAATCTAAGGATGAAACCTAAAATATCTTTTCCAAGTTCATTTTAAGTTTACCACATCAATCTTATTGGTGATCAGGCAACAAGAAGCATTAAGCTTAAGATTCATTAAACAAGCCTAAAACATTACACATAATATAATTAAATCAATTATTCAACTCGTGAATATTGTGCTTCATCACTTCCCTAGATTAAATAAAATGCTGGGGTTAGGGGATCCACCTTTATTATTCAAATATAGAAATCACCGTTATTATAATATATAAATTTGTATTATATTACCAACCGACCAAATAAACGGTATCTTTATTAAGTCATTTGATAATTAATTCCAACCAACCATAAAGGCGGTATCCAATTTAGTCAGGTTAAATTAATTTAATTAATCCAACCGACTATAAAGGCGGTACCCAATTAAGTCAGGTTTTAAAATAATTTATATATGACCGACGTAATCACACACGTATAACGCAAGCGCACGTATCTTTCAAGTAGTATAAAAGTATCGATCCCACAAGGACTTAAAACCTTTTGTTATTAATTATGAAGTCAAATTTTACGAGTATCTAATGGATTGGTTATTTGATTGGATGGTGACTTTAAACTTAAAACAAGTAAATGAAATTGCTTGAAATTAGATTTAGGAAAATTCAATTTTATAAAACTATCCAGGGTTGTGAATCTTTCCAATTGTTGGACAAAATGACCCATAGCGTCACTATTTGCACAGATCATTGTGTTGTTGTAGCAAATTAACTATGTGACAAGGAAATTGCACTCTCATCATTTGTGATTAGATCACCATAGATATATAAATGAAGAGAGGTCCCTATGATTAGTACCTGGACTGAGAATGATATGAGACAGTATCAGTCCCCGAAGGTTTAATCATTAAATATCCCTAGCCGTAGTATTATCGAGACTGGACATCGATAATGCGGAATAGGCTAGTATTGCACTTGTGCGCGTTTGTGAGGGCACAACGGCATAGTTCTCATATATATAAGTATTGGATACTTATGCAAGTGCGATAGGAGGTCGTGTTTCACCGATGGTACGGGAAACAGCTTCGCTCTGGATAGACCCCTCGGAATCCCATTGGTATTATGACTATGTGTCTATGGGAGGCCGAAATCAAGGTAGGTGTGTATGGTCTTAACCTGAGACTTACATCGCTAATACTTACGATAATCGATAGACTTTGGTCTTGGTGGTAGGGGACTTTAAACGGGTTCTGTGTACACCATTTCTGGGTTATCAGAGAGTCGTAGTGTATTGGGTGTGATGTCAAGACGGAAGTATCACTTCAGTCATATTGGAGTTGATGTCACGCAGGATACGGTACTAGTGCTCTTGAGTGTTGCGCAACCAATCGGGATATTGTGACCAGGTCATGTATATCCGATTATAGAGACTATGTTACCAGACATCCGATATGTGCTTCGGAAGGGGGAGACACTTATCCACCCCCAGCCCTAGCACGTGATTATCCGATACTGGGCCGATATACACAATACTACGGTATACTACGCTTGATACAGATCTATATATTCCTGTAAGAATATTTCTGGAGAATTGGGTAGGCATGGCGCTTTGCTAGAAGCCAATCTTGTCTTGTAAATCGATATAAACGTAGTACGAGGTACTTACGTGTTCGGACAGTCCGACGATCGTATTTACTGCCAACATATCCGGAGATCTCATGGGTCGCTTCCTGAAGATTCACCGATGATGTATAACTCGCACTTTAATTAATCTAGGATTAATTAGAAGAGAGAGAGATAGAATTAATCTGGGATTAATTCGATGAGAGAGAAAATTAATCTGGGATTAATTGCGGAGATATTTTATCTGGGATAAAATATTAATTAAGAGAGAGAACGATTAATTTGGAATTAATCGATAAAATAATATATTCGATATATTATTAGAATTGGATTTCGACGCGGAATTAAAATTAGATTTTAATTCGGGCGAACGAATTAATTTAGAATTAATTCGTTAGCGACGTGAATAGTGATTTCGCTAGGCGTAATCATTTAATACGACGCGACGGAAAATTCGTTAATTTGGAATTAGCGAACCCGAGCCCGAGAGTGATTGCGAGCGCATTCGCATTTCGAATTCGAGTGCGGCACGCAAGTCACATCAAGTATCAAATCACTAGTCGCATCAATTGTCAAATCACTTGTCACTTTGAGTGATGTGACATGACATGTTGTCACTTTAATAAAGTGAAGAGATGTGATGTGAATAGTGATGTGCAATGATTGAAAGCTTTTAAAAGGCTTGAGATGGAATATAACATTATTTTATTCCTTGCCTTTTTGACTTTTGAATTAAAGTTGAGTATATGTCTTATTTTATTTACTTGGTAAAGATTAATAAAATGATATATACAAAAGCATTTTTTTCTTCTCTCTCTCTAACATTGTACAGTACACGTTTTTTGCTTTGGAGCAAAAACGTAACTCTTCCTCTCCCTCTCTTTTTCTTCTTCATCTCCTTCACGCATGGTGCGATTTCTTCTCTCATTTTTCTGGTTTCACCGAAATTTTGAGAAGCAAAATGGAAGATGAACAAGTGCTAGCACACCTTGAGTGATACATAGGTGATAGGGAAACGAAATCTTTGAGCATGGAAGCTTGAAGCTTGGAGCTTCAATGGAGTCTTGCATGGCCGATTCTTGGAGGTTCAAAGAGGATCAAAATCGCACAGCCCACTGTCAAGGAAAGCTACTGCCGAGCTCTATGGAGGGAGCCAAAAACGCATCTTGTTCTTCATCCATCAAAACCCATCAATGTGAGTATGATTCCGCCTTACTCCTTTGAGTATTCAACTCGTTTTTATGCATGTTTGTGATCCTTGGGACTTGATTGAACTCTTACACCAATATCATTTTTAAAGATGAAGGTTATCTTATTGTTGCGTAATATATCGATTTATTAACCTGAAACATGAAATTATGTAAAAGCCTCTTCCGATGGTCAGATACAAATACTCAGTGTAACCCGATTAATCATATTCATATGTCAATTAAGTTATTTGAATTCATTAATATTAAGTTCCAATTATGGCTACCCCCGCCTGACAGGCATATTCCTATACTGTAAGGAAATCTATTAAAGGGTTATCTATCATCAAGGAAGATCGTGGGCTATTAAGTCTAAGGTCTTAAACCTAAAATCCTTTTTCCAAGTTCATTTTAAGTTTATGGAATCAATCTTACTAATGGCCAGTTAACAAGACGCATTAAGACTAAGGCTCAATAAATAAACCTTTATATTACCCAAACCGTAATTTAACCCCTTATAAACCGGTGATATTGGACTTCATCACAACCCCAGATAACTGACTTAGTTACGACACATATTTAGGAGTAGTAAAAACTTAAATAAAATAAAAGACATAAAATAAATTGCTGGAAATTAAATACTGAAAAGTTAATTACGGAAAGTAAATGCTGAAAAGTAAATACTGAAAATTAAATGTTGAAAAATAAAAGATGGAAAGTAAATGCTGAAAAGTAAATGTCAGAAGGTAAATAAAGTAAAAGTACAATAAAAGAAAATGTTGAGGTAAAAAGATCCACTTTTATTACTTCTATTTTAGATATCTCCCTTAATATAATATATTAACTTTGCATGATAATTACCAACCAGCCATATAGGCGGTATCCAGATTAAGTCAAATTAATAATTAATTACCAACCGACCAATCAGGCGGTATCCAGTTTAGTCAGGTTAAAACCAATTTAAATAATTACCAACCGACCAATATGGCGGTATCCTCTTTAAGCCAGGTTTTAACTAGTTTATATATTATAATTAAGGGAGATTAATCTAAATATTAGTAATAAAAGTTTTACCTTTTACCCCAGCAAGTGGGAGTTACCTCCTCATTACTGAAAAGTAAATTGCTGAAAAGTAAAGAAAAGAAAGTATTGTGCGTAAAAGTAAATTGCAGAAAGTAAGGACTGAAAAATAATGAAAAGAAAGTGCAAAAGCGGAAATTAATTACTGAAAGCTGTAAATAAATAAACAAGATACAATCTTCTTAGTATTCTTAAGGAATTCCTTAGAAGAAAGTATGAATTTACAAATGAAATGGCTTGGTATTTATAGGCAAAATTTTGCCTCCACCAAATCCATTATTAATTTCTCCACTAATTGCTCCACCAAATCTTCCACTAATTGCTATCATGTATTATGGAAGTTTGACTATTTTTATTTATTTATTTATTTTATGCTTTGAAAATGACTTTAATAATTATGCATAACACATTGACGGATGTTTCATTAATTTCGGTCATGAAATCTTCAGAATTCGAAATTATTTTTTTCTTCAAAGTTGTAACTCTTTGAGTCTTCTTTATCTAAAACTTGAATCAGCTCAATCAAATATCGGAGTAAACGGTTATGCCCAAAATACGACAATTGTGCAAAATTGAAATTTCCGAAACTGTACTTCGTTAGAACGCCCTTACAAGTTTCCAATCTCCAAAATTAATATGTAAAGTCCAATTTTTACCCTTATTTGACACATATTTCGTCCTAAATGATTCCATTGAGTCCTAATATTATTTTATCGGCAAAATAAACTAAAACACATCAAAACGTTCATCAAACCCGAGAAACTAAATAAAATATTAAGTAAAAGGGGCGATAAATATTGATATATTTTTCGCTCATAAATATATTATAATATAAGGGAGATTAATCTAAACTATCATAATAAAGGTTTCACCCTTCCCCCAGTGGATATTAACTACAAAACATAAAAGAATTATAAAGTAAATAAACTACTGTTACTACTAGAAATAAAAATACATAATTAAAAAACTAAAAATAAATACAAATAAGATACAATCCTTTAATCCTTATTAAGAACCTTAAGGAAATTATGATTTTGGAAAATGAAATCAGCTTCAATTTATAGGCAAATTTTTGCCTTGCGCGTCGCGACGCCCGTGAATTTCTGACACGTGGCACGCGGCTTTGACGAGATGATGACATGTGGCACGCGGCTGTCGGTAGTTGAATTATTGGCTCGGTGTCACGACACGTGAAGGCTTAGCATCGCGACGCTGATGTCATGCTGATGCAAGGAATAACGTGTGTCGGCAGGCTGAATTATGGTGCTGACGTCATGATGACGTAGCGATGACGCATTTGATGATGCACGTGATGACGTGGTGATGACGTGTGTCAGTATAATAGTTTTTGAGTCTGACGTCATGATGACGCATGTCGAAAGCATAGTAACTCAGGTGCATCGCAGCGCAGAAGGTGTGCGCGTCGCAATGCGATATTCCAATTTTATCCGTTTTTCACCGTTTTAGCCCCAAGTTGATTCCATTGAGTCCCAAAACTTTATTTATGTGCAAATCACACAAAAAACATCAAAATATTCATAAAACCTGAGAAACCATACAAAATATTAGGTCAAATGGGCGGTAAAATAGTGATATATTTTCCGCTCATCACACCCCCAAACCTAACATTTTGCTACTCATCAAGCAAAACAAACAAAACAAAATAAAATAAACGATTAAAACTAAATTAATCTAAGCCACTTTCGTAGGGATCACGGTTGCGTTTAGCGTATGCAACAAGACTTTAAACCCCTAGGTGTCCCTAGTGTATGAGTTGTTGTCTCGTAAGGGTTTACAACGACGATACCCACAAATGTCAATTACATACACATGCAATCACACATAAAAACAAAAGAAAGAAAATAAAATAAATGAAAATAATATCTATATATACAATGTCCTCAGATAATGTCTAGCAATAAAGTTAAAGGAACCTTCAAAATGCATATTACAACTAAAATCATTTCCTTTGAACAAAGTATCTAAATCAGACTCTGGGTGTGTGTGTGAATAATTCTGCGAACATCTTCCATTCTAAATTATTAACTAGGTGAGTTTGTCTCAATTCTCAGTAGTTGATGGGTCAAACCAACCTGAGTATCTAAAATTTTGATGGCTGCTACAATATGCGCAAAGTGAGGTATGCGATTTTTATTATTTTTATATATAACATCTTCAATCCTTGTAGCGAGCTTTGGGCCAGTTACTCCAAAACCAGTTGGCTTTAGGACACTAGGTGTTATGACACCCCTATGGACTTAATTACTCGAATCTCAGATGTTAAAAGTTCTATCATTTGACGCGAACAATCTCTGCTTACTGAGGCAATATGCTCAGTTACTAAGTAGAAACTTTTTATTAATATATATAATTTTTTTTTACCTCACATCATAACTAAAGGTAGATAGAAATAGATATTTAGGAAAACGGTCATTCATCAATCACCGATTATTTCAACTAGTCACTTTGTCAATTCCTTATTATCTAACTGCTACAAAACTATTTTTTAGTGCATATGAGTCTGACCTAGATATTAGGTTCAAAATATAGGATAAAAATGAAATTAGCATTTATCTTTTCCTAGAACTTTTTACTAAGACAAAAATCTCATAATTCGACCAATTATTTTATTTTTATTTTTTTAGTGCATTTTTTTAGAGTAAAGCATGCAAAAATTAAAACACGCAAAACATGCAAGACACACACATGAGGGAATAAGAACATGCATGAAAGAAAAAAATAACGAAGAAAACATATAAGAATAAACAACCTCACCCCCAAACCTAAGCCTTGTATTGTCCCCAATGCATAACAAAACAAAAGAAAGATAAGGGAACAATAGTATCGTGGTTTCTTCATTCCTTAGCCCCATCGTCGTCCTCACTGTTGTCTCATGGATAGGCTGGAATCCGATAATCATCCAATCCTTGATGGTGTTCCATTCGCTGAATTATTTGAGCAATGTATTCGACCCAAGATTCCAACCGATCTAAGCATTATGGTACAGAGCGAGATCGAGATGGTCGTTGAGCTGGTTGAGGTTGCTGCTGTGGAGCTGCAGGTGTAAATGAGGTACTGGCCTGTGCATGCCTCTTTGATCGGAGTTGTTGGATAATTCTAGTGGTTAATACATTGGGTGGTTGCATCGTTTCTTCCCTAAAGTCCATGGGCACCCTGGCCAGCGTGCATAGGTTTGTAATTAAGCTGCAGTACAACAGGCTAGTTTGTGTAGAATGTTCTGTCCAAGCTATATTGGTCGATATCAACCCACCTGTATCAATGGTATGTGCCTCCAATAAAGAATATAACAGGATCATCCGTTCTGTAGTTACATTTGTAATATGGGTGCCTAACAGCAATGTGCGGGTAAGGAAATGAAACCAAACCCTATCATCTGGTTTAAGATATCGTGAACTGATCTTCAAATATTCCCCGTTGCTACTCATATCTCATACATCATTGGGGATGCAAATTATTTGTGAGATGAGTCATATCTAGATGCTCAATAGCTGCCGTATATTCATCTGCTTCCATATCTTGCGACCCATAATACCTATTAATAGTGGATTTATCAAACTTCACATGTTGACCTCTCACTAACACCTGGTATGTCTGATGCTCGTAAGCATTGGAGGAGAAATCATGGACAATTGGTATACAGGCTAGGTTAAGCTGTTGGCAAAGCTTATGCAAGTGTCTGGTAGTGATAATTCTAACAATCTGGGGAAATTGTCCGGGGTTAATCTCAAAACCCCTCTCCATAATCGGGACTTTTTATCACATCCCTTTTTCATAACGTCACTCAGTGGTTGCCAACACAAATTTTGTTGCATCGAAACTCGATCAGGTAGCCGCTGATGTTCGCGTTCTCTTAGGGCCATTTTCAATTTTAAATTTTTACAAAAAATTCCGATAGAGCCTCCCCTAATTTTCAAGAATTCTAAAATTTACCCTAACACTAACACTTCACAATTTATTCAACAACAGCAAAAACTTAACCCCCCCTAATTCTACGAATTTACCAATAGCAATTTCCACAAACACACCCACAATTCGGAATTTTTAACAGAAAACCCTATTTTTTTTTCGCACAACACAAAAAATTTGAAGATTAAAGGAAAGAAGGTACCCATATCGCGAGCTTGAATCCCCAAATCTGAGTGGTTCACGCGCAAATGGAGGATGGGTGAGTTGGGGAAGTGATTTGGTGAGATTTTGAGGTAGATTTGAGTGTTTGGTTGAGAGAGACAATGAAGAAAATTGAGAGAGAAAGAGAGAGAAAATGAAGGGGAAATGGAAGAAATGGAGTTTAATGAGTTTGCTTGAGGGATTTGAGGGAGAAATCGAGTCTTGGTTGAAGAAAAATGAAGAAAAGATTAAAAACCGAAGAAGAATATGAAAATGGAAGAGAAGAGAAAGAGTTGCGGCTGCTGGTTTTAGGCCTGGAATCGCATTCGCTTCGCAATGCAAAGTGTTTCTGCTTCGCAATACGACGCCCTAAAAATGGGGGGTTCACGTGTTAGGTCAATGTGTCGCGACACACGGGGTTTTAGGTGTCGCGACGCGGTTTTTTTTTTTTTTTTTTTTGCAAAATGCGAATCCTTCAAACATATTCACTAATATGCATTTCAAGAGTTGATTCCTTACTCTGCCATCTCTGATGAATTGAATTTTTATCTTTGCAAATTTGTCAAATTTTATTCCATGATAATCCCGTTTTCACTAGTTTGCTTTCCCTTAAGTGCTCTGTCTTTGTTTTTCCCTGTAAAATAACACACAAAAATAAAATTGCTACAACATGTATACACAAAATAAAAATTTAAATAAGAATAATTTTTTTACATGGGTTGCCTCCCTGCTAGCGCTAAATTTATCGTCTTCCGCTAGACATGACTGAAGTCCATCCGTCAAGGAGGTTTCAGTGTGGTTTTGGATGTCCGATTGAGGACAATCCCATGTGCGTTACTTTTGAAAGATCTCTTCCAACGATGGGGTGGCCAAAAGAATTTTGTTTGACTTGGTGCTCGAGCCATCTTTTTAAACTTTATCGCTTCAGTGGTTCCTGAAAGGAAAGAAAGAAAATCAGGAGGTCTCATATGGTGCTTGACTTTGAATGGGAGTTCTATTCTGTCAAGTTTATGGGCGGTGTCTTTGATGTTTCTCCTGAAGTCATGAGATCTTCAATATGGTTAGACATTTGCTCTTCCATTTGTTCTGTATCTTGCTCCACTATTTCTTCACAGATGTATTTTGATATTTCCTTGTTCAGCTCTTCATCAAACATATGTGCAATGAATGCTCTAAGATCTTTATTTGTCGGTGTGGTTGGTACAGATAGCTCTGCTACTTGTTCCTCCTCAGAGATCTAATCAGCGACCAGAGAATTATCCAGATCAAATTGAAACTTTGCTGGTTTCGGCTCCTGAACTGATACCTATGACTCTTGATACTGCTTAGCCTATTCCTCTGTTAAGGTGTCTTCGTGAAATGCTTGGTACTCAAAGGCTTTATCAGTGTCATCTGAAAATGTTTCATGAGGTGTGTAGCTCAAGTTTTCTATTAATTCTCTCGATTGATCTGTCAGTCTCTGAAGCATGTCATCAAACCATTCATTTCTTTTCTTGAGCATGTCCACCATATGTCTTATCATCTGTTTTTCCTCTGATGAATATGATTTTTTGAGGAAGATCATACGTTGATGGTGGATAAGATGGAGAATATGTTTCAGTGAAATATGTTGGTTCATCATACCATGAAGGATTCTGATAGTTCTGCCATCTTGAATTGTAATTGTACTTGCAATGATTACTAGGGTGATTACCATCACATATCTCACATCTCTAAAATGGTTGAGCAAATGTTGTGTTATTTCTATTTGACATCCATGGATAGTTGTTGGGATGGACAACAGGCCTCAGAAAACCAGACTACTGTTCCTTGATTTGGTGTGTATCTTCATCTCTTAAAGTTTGTAATGCTTCCATCGCCCAATAAGGATCCATTTCAACTAACTGAAAATAAAAGAAATAAATAAAAATTACAAATAAAAGTAGAGAAAATTAGATATAAGAAAATAGATAGCTTTAAAATTAATAATGCAATAAAAATAAGTCCCCGGCAACGGCTCCAAAAACTTGATCTGTGGTACGAAAATCAAGCGCACATATCGCTCAAGTAGTATAAAATGTATCGATCTCACGAGGACTTAATTTCTATTGTTGTTATTAATTATCGATGATAAATGTTTACAGGTATGTAATTAGGGTGAGATGGGAATAATTGCTTGATTGGTTGGTTTAATGTGGATTTGCTAAATAAGTAAATAAATAAAAATATAAAATAAAACAAAGGAAATTATTAATAAAAAAAACAAACATCTAGGGTTGTGATTCCACACAATATTATTCTAATGATGAATTGATTCTCTTATATATGCGTAATAAATCAGTTTGTTAACCTGGAACACAAAATATGCAAAAGCCTATGTCGATGGTCAGATGCAAACACCCAAAGTAACCCAATTAACTATATTCCTATGTTAACCAAGTTACTCGAATTCATTAAATTCCAGTTCCAATTGTGGACCCACGCCCGACAGGTATATGTCTATCCTGGAAGGAAATCTCCCTAAGGGAAATCTACTCTAAGGTGAGATCGTGAGCTATTGAATCTAAGTCTGAAACGTAAAATCTCTTTTCCAAGTTCATTTTAAGTTTACCACATCAATGTTATTGGTGATCAGGCAACAAGAAGCATTAAACATAAGATTCAATAAACAAGCCTAAAGCATCACACATAATATAATTAAATAAACTATTAAACTCGTGAATATTGTGCTTCATCACTTCTCTACATCAAAAATAAAATGTTGGGGTTAGGGGATCAACCTTTGCTATTTCAAATCTAGAAATCTCCCTTATTATAATATATACATTTGCATTTTATTACCAACCGACCAAATAGATGGTATCCTGATTAAGTCATTTGATAATTAATTCCACCCGACTATAAAGGCGGTATCTAATTAAGTAAGGGTTTAAAATAATTTATATATTATAATTTAAGGGAGATTAATCTAAACTATCATAATAAAGGTTTCACCCTTCCCCCAGCAGATATTAACTACAAAACATAAAATAAATATAAAGTAAATAAACTAATGTTAGTAATAGAAATAAAAATACATAATTAAAATACTAAAAATAAATACAAACAAGATACAATCCTAAGATCCTTATTAAGAACCTTAAGGAAAGTATGATTTTGGAAAATGAAATCAACTTCTATTTATAGATAAATTTTGGCCTTATGCGTCGCGAAGCAGAGTGCTTGCTCGTCATGACGCGTGTGGATTTCTGACATGTGGCACGCGGCCTTGATGAGATGATGACACATGGCACACGGCTTTCGGCAGCTGAATTATTGGCTTGGTGTCATGACGCATGAATGCTTGGCGTCGCGACGCTGACGCAAGGAATGATGTGTGTTGACAGGCTGAGATATTATGCTGACGTGGCGATGACGCATGTGATGACGCACGTGATGACATGGTGATGATAGTGTCGATAGAATAGTAATTGAGGCTGACGTCATGATGACGCGTGTCGGCAGCACAGTAACTCAGGCAACTCGCGACGTAGAAGGTATGCGCGTCGCGACGCGAAATTCTAATTTTGCCCTTTTCGTCTGTTTTTTTGCCTTTTTAGCCCCAAGTTGATTCCATTGAGTCCCAAAACTTTATTTATCTGTAAAACACACAAAAACACATCAAAACATTCATAAAACTAGAGAAACCATTGAAAATATTAGGTCAAAGAGGCGGTAAAATAATGATATATTTTCCACTCATCACACCCTCAGACCTAACATTTTGCTAGTCCTCGAGCAAAACAAACAAAAAAAATGAAATTAACGATTAAAATTAAATTAATCTAAGCCACTTTCATTGGGATCACGGTTGCATTTAGCGTATGCAACAAGCCTTTAAATCCCTAGGTGTCCTTAGTGGATGAGTTGTAGTCTCGTGAGGGTTTACAGTGACGATACCCACAAACGTCAATTACATGCAAATGCAATCACACATAAAAAAAAATAAAAAAATAAAATAAAATAAATGAAAATAATAGCTATATATACAATATCCTCAGAGAATGTCTAGCAAGAAAGTTAAAGGAACCTTCAAAATGTATACTACAACTAAGTTCCATTCCTTGGAACAAAGTATCTAAATCAGACATTGGGTGTGTGTGTGAATAATTCTGCAAATAGCTTCAATTCTAAGTGATTAACTAGGTGAGTTTGTCTCAATTCTCAGTAGTTGATGGGTCAAACCAACCTCAGTATCTAAAATTTTTCTATCTGCTACAAATATGTGCAAAGTGAGGTATGAGATTTTATTTTTTATTTTTTATTTTTTTATATAACATTTTCAATCCTTGTAGCGAGCTTTGGACCAATGACTCCCAAACCAGTTGGCTTTAGGGCACTATGTGTTAAGACACCCCTACAGACTTAATTACTCGGATCTCAGATGTTAAAAGTTCTATCATTTGACGCCCGGTTACTAAGTAGAATCTTTTTATTAATATACATAATTTTTTTTACCTCACATCATAACTAAATGTAGACAAAAACAGATATTCAGGCAAACAGTCATTCATCAATCACCGATTATTTCAACTAGTCACTTTGACAATTCCTTATTATCTAACTGCTACAAAACTATTTCTTAGTGCATATGAGTCTAGCCTAGATATTTATGTTCAAAATATAGGATAAAAGTGAAATTAGCATTTATCTTTTCCTAGAACGTTTTACTAAGAAAAACAATCTCATCATTAGACCAATTATTTTATTTTTATTTTTAATTTTTAGTGCATTTTTTTAGAATAAAGCATGTAAAAATTAAAACACACAAAACATGCAAGACACACGACATGCAGGGAATAAAAACACGCAGGAAAGAAAAAAATAACAGAGAAAATATATAAGAATAAACAACCTCACCTATAAACCTAAACCTAGCATTGTCCCCAATGCGTTAAAAAATAAAAGAAAGATAAGGGAACAATAGTACCGTGGTTTCTTCATTCCTCAGCCCCATCGTCGTCCTCCCTGTTGTCTCATGGATAAGCTAGAATCTGATCATCACTCAATCCTTGATGGTGTGCCATTCGCTGAAGTAGTTGAGCAATGAGTCGACCCGAGATTCCAATTGATCTACAAATTGTGATATGGAGCAAGATCGAGATGGTCATTGAGCTAGTTGTGGTTGCTACTATGTAGCTGCAGGTGTAGATGAGGTACAAGCCTACGCAGGCCTCTCTAATCGGAGTTGTTGGACAATTCTAGTGGTTAATGCAGTGGGTGGTTGCATCATTTCTTCCCTAAAGTCCTTGGGCACATTGGCCAGCGTGCATAGGTTTGTAATTAAGCTGCAGTACAACAGGCCAGTTTTTGTAGAACGTGTTGCACAAGCTATATTGGTCGATATCAACCCACTCACATCAATGGTATGTCCCTCCAACAGAGAATATAGTAGGATCATCCGTTCTTTAGTTACATTTGTAATATGGGTTGTGTGGGTAAGGAAATGAAACCAAACCCTGGCATCTGGTTTAAGATATCGTGAACTGATCTTCAAATATTCATTGCTGCTACTCATATCCCATATAACATTGGGGATACAAAATTTTTGTGTGAGATAAGTCATATCTAGATGATCCATAGCTGCCGTATATTCATCTGCTTCCATATCCGGCAACCCATAATACCTATTAATAGTGGATTTATCAAACGTCACCTCTTGACGTCTCACTAACACCTGGTAGAGCATTGGAGTAGAACTCACGGACAACTGGTATACAGGCTAGGTTAGGCTATTGGCAAAGCTTATGCCAGTGCCTGGTGGCGATAATTCTAACAATCTTAGGAAACTGTCCAGGGTTAATCTCAAAACCCCTCTCCATAATCGGGACTTTTTGTCCCATCCCTTTTTCATATCGTCGCTTAGTGGTTGCCGACACAAATTTTGTTGCATCGAAACTCAATCCGGCAGCCGCTGAGGTTCGCATTCTCTTAGGGGCCATTTTCAATTTTAAATTTTTACAAAATATTCCGACAGAGCCTCCCCTAATTTTCAAGAATTCCAAAATTCACCCTAACACTAACACTTCATAATTTATTCCACAACCGCAAAAAATTCGCCCCCAATTTCTACGAATTACCAATAGCAATTTCCACAACACACACCCACAATTTAGAATTTTTAACAGCAAACACTTTTTTTGGTAGGAAAAAAGGTACCCAAATCGTGAGCTTGAATCCCCAAATCCGAGTGGTTCACGCGCAAATGGAGGATAGTTGAGTTGGGGAAGTGACTTGGTGAGATTTGGTAGTAGATTTGAGTGTTTGGTTGAGAGAGAAATAAAGAAAAACGAGAGAGAAATAGAGAGAAAATGAAGGGGGATGGAAGAAATGGAGTTTATTGAGTTTTCTTGAGGGATTTGAGGGGGAAATCGAGTCTTGGTTGAAGAAAAATGAAGAAAAGATGAAGGAACCGAAGAAGAAGATGAAAATGGAAGTGAAGAGAAAGAGCGGCGACTGCTGGTTTTAGGCCTGGAATCGCGTTCGTGTCGTGATGCAAAGTGTTTCTGCATCGCAAAGCGATGCCCTAAAAATTTGGGGTTCACTTGTTAGGTTAGTGTGTCGTGACACACGGGGTTTTACGTGTCGCAACGGGGGTTTTTTTTTTGTGCCAAAATGCGAATCCTTCAAACATATTCACTAAGGTGCATTTCAAGAGTTGATTCCTTACTCTGCCATCTCTAATGAATTGAATTTTTATCTTGGCGATTTTGTCAAATTTTATTCCGTGATAACCCCATTTTCACTGGTTGCTTTGCCTTAAGTGCTCCGTCTGTGTTTTTCCCTACAAAAATAACACACAAAATTAAAATTTCTACAACATGTATACACAAAATAAAAATTTAAAGAAAAATAATTTTTTTTGCATGGTTTGCCTACCTGCTAGTGCTGAATTTTTTGTCTTCAGCCAGACGTGACTGAAGTCCATCCGTAAAGGAGGTTTCAGCATGGTTTTGGATGTCCGATTGAGGACAATCCCATGTGCGTTGATTTTGAAGGATCTCTTCTAACGATGAGGTGGCCAAAAGAATTTTGTCTGACTTGGTGCTCGAGCCACCTTTTAAAACTTTGTCGCTCCAGTGATTCCTTAAAGGAAAGAAAGAAAATTAGGAGGTCTCGTATGGTGTTTGACTTTGAATGGGAGATGTGAATGATTGCTTGATTGGTTGGTGTTGGTTGTATGTAACGCAAGCGCATGTATCGCTCAAGTAGTATAAAATATATCGATCCCACAAGGAATCAATTTCTATTGTTATTATTCAAAATTTGATGATAAATGTTTACAGGTATCTAATTAGGGTGAGATGGGAATGATTTCTTGATTGGTTGGTTGAATGTGGATTTTCTAAATAAGTAAATAAATAAAATATAAAATAAAACAAAGGAAATAAAAAATGAAGAAAAAAAATCTAGGGTGTGATTCCACACAATATTATTCTAATGATGAATTGATTCTCTTATGTATGCGTAAAAAATCATATTGTTAACTTGGAACACGAAGATATGCAAAAGATCTGTCGATGGTCAGAAGCAAACACCAAAAGTAACCCAATTAACTATATTCCTATGTTAACCAAGTTACCCGAATTTATTAAGTTCAAGTTCCAATTTTGGCTACCCACGCCCGACAGGTATATGTCTATCCTATAAGGAAATCTCCCTAAGGGAAATCTACCATAAGATGATATTGTGAGCTATTGAATCTAAGGCTAAAATCTAAAATCTCTTTTCCAAGTTCATTTTAAGTTGACCACATCAATCTTATTGGTGATCTAGTAATAAGAAGCATTAAGCTTAAGATTCAATAAACAAGCCTAAAACATCACACATAATATAATTAAATCAATTATTAAACTCGTGAATATTATGCTTTATCACTTCCTTAGATTAAAAACAAAATGTTGGGTTAGGGGATCCACCTTTACTATTTAAAATCTAGAAATCTCCCTTATTATAATATATAAATTTGTATTATATTACCAACCGACCATATAGGCGATATCCTGATTAAGTCATTTGATAATTAATTCCAACCGACCACAAAGGCGGTATCCAATTAAGTTAGGTAAAGATTAAATTAATTAAGTCCAACCGACCATAAAGGCGGTATCCAATTAAGTCAGGTTTTAAAATAATTTATATATCATAATTTAAGAGAGATTAATCTAAACTATCATAATAAAGTTTCACTAATCTCCCAGCAGATATTAACTACAAAACATAAAAAGAAATATAAAGTAAATAAACTACTATTACTACTAGAAATAAAAATACATAATTAAAATACTAAAAAAAAATACAAACAAGATACAATCCTTATATCCTTATTAAGAACCTTAATGAAAGTATGATTTTGGAAAATGAAATCAGCTTCTATTTATAGGCCAATTTCAGCCTTGCACGTTGCGACGCGCGTAGATTTCTGACACGTGGCACGCGGCTTTGATGAGATGATGACACGTGGCACGCGGTTGTTGGCAGCTGAATTATTGGCTCGGCGTCGGGACGCGTGAAGGCTTGGCATCGAGATGCTGATGTCATGCTGATGCAATGAATGATGTGTGCCGGCAGAATGCATTATTGTGCTGACGTCATGATGACATGGCGATGACGTATGTGATGATGCACGTGATGACGTGGCAATGATGTTTGTCGGCAGAATAGTAATTGAGGCTGACATCATGATGACGTGTGTTGGTAGTACAGTAACTCAAGCGCATCGTGACACAGAAGGTGTGCGTGTTGCGATGCGAAATTCCAATTTTGCCATTTTTATCCATTTTTCATCGTTTTAGCCCCAAGTTGATTCCATTGAGTCCCAAAACTTTATATATCTGCAAAACACACAAAAAACACATCAAAACATTCATAAAACCCGAGAAACCATAAAAAATATTAGGTCAAATGGGCTGGAAATAGTGATATATTGTCGCTCATCAGTGGGGCATGACGCTGTCTCGCGCTCCATTACTGATGTTTTTAGGTCAATACAGGGTATATGATGCGTCATCTTCATTGTACTTGTCTTGTTTTTTGTCCTGGTTTTTATTTTGATTGATGACTCGGAATGGGACGCCATTTTCAATCTCCATAGAGATTACTGTTGGTTGAAAATCTTCCCTCGCGGTTAAGTCTTGGCCAAGAAATATGATGGCTTGGGGATGCATTCGATCCGCCGTGGCTATATTTGATGGCACAATGAAGGTACATTCCCTTGTAGCCAGTTTGTTGTGATGGCTCGGGGTTGTTGTCGTTCCACCGAGGCCATATTTGATGGCACAATGAGGGTATATTCCCTTATGGCCAATTTGTTGTGATGGATTTGAGTTGCATTCGTTACGTCGAGGCCATATTTGATGGCACAAATAGTTTACATTACCTTATTGTCAGTTTGGTAAGATAGCTCGAGGCTGCATTCGTTCCACCCAGGCCATATTTGATGGTACAATGAAGGTATATTCCCATGTGGCCAGTTTGTTATGATGGCTCGGGGCAGCATTCTTTCCGTCGAGGCCATATTTGATGGCATAATAAGGGTACACTCCCCTGTGGCATGTTTGTTGTGATAGCTCGGGGCTGTATTCGTTTCACCGAGGCCATATTTGATGGCATAATAAGGGTAGATTCCCTTGTAGTCAGTTTGTTATGATGGTTCAGGGTCGGGTTACGTCCCAGCGAGGCCTTATTGTATTCATTGGCATGGGCCATGAGTTTTTCCCTCATGACCATGTGTTGGTGGCACAAGAAGTAAACATTCCATTGTGGCCAAATTACTGCATTGGCTCATGGTTAGGTTACGTCCCACCAAGCCCTTATTATATTTATTCACTTGGGGCTAGATTTTCTCTCCATGGCCAAGTATTGGTGGCACAAAGAGGGAACATTCCCCTGTGGCCAAGTTACTATATTGGATTTGGGTCTGGTTACGTCCCACCGAGGCTTTATTGTATTCATTTGCATGGGGCTGGAGTTTCTCCCCCATGGCTAATTATTGGTGGCACAATGAGGGAACATTTTCTTGTGGCCAAGTTACTACATTGGCTCAAGGTCGGGTTACATCCCACCGATGCCTTGTTATGATTCATTAGCATAGAGTTGGAGTTTCTCCCCCAAGGGAAAATATCGAAGTTTCTACACCGGCCCGGGGTCAGGTATGACTGTCAAAGTTCCTTTATGTGTTGATGACATAAGTATGGGAGAGGAGCGGGTAAAGGCCACTCTATTTGAAGAGGTACTAAGCATGTTAAGTGAAAGTATTCCAAGAGTGGAATTACTTGGGGTTCGGCCATTAGAGTTTGTTAGTGGCGTGATCCCTTAGAGGAATGAATGGATTAATTTTGCTGAAAATTGTTAAGTATGGAAATTTGCTGCCACACCTCATGTCTTTGTTCAGTGTGAAATTCGGAAAAGAAAAGAAGAAGTTGTGCAAGTGCAAAATTCATCCATTTGAGTTTTCAAATGTTTATTACAAATGGCCCTCTCGGGGTCACCTATAGAAGAACAACAACACTAAAACAAATAAAAAATTGACCATCAAAGAGTATGTGCATCAGTGGCAGTGGAATGAGCAAGTGCATCGGCAGTATGGCTGGGAGCATCGGTAGCAGCAGTGGATGAGGAACGGTCAAAGACCTCTTCAGTTAGTGCTGTGGATTTTGAAGGGCTATGAGTTTCTTTGGTCTAGAATACAATGGAAGGGGAATGGCCGATATCATATTGAGTAGGAGAAATTACGGACATCGGTTAAGGGTCTTTTCTAGCCTCGGGGTCCCTTGGAGTTTGGCCAAAGGCCTCCTCTTCGGTTATCTCCCTCTTGAAACACTTTATGAGCTGGTATATCGCATCCAGATTTTGGCTGAGTTAAAGCATCTCGAATATTTACACATATTCTTAAAGCCCTTCGATCTTAGCTTCCCCTTTGGCACCCTCCAAACGACCAGACACCTCAGACAGCTTGATTTCCATCCTGCTCAAATCTTCCAGAGCTTTCTCCAATTGAATTTTTCCTCCTCAAACTTGATCTCGGCCGATGTGGCTCACCATTGGTGACGTTTGAGCTTGTACTTATACTGTGCAACCTCAACCCTAACATCATCCCTCTATTTCTTCATAATTTCAGAGGCTCGACGAAGGGAAGTGATTTCGGCTTTGTTGCCTTCCTCAGATTGTTTGATGGTCCGGATATCAGCCTTAGCATCCTTCAACTGCTTTGACAATTCTTACTCCATATCGGTCAGGCGACTCTGCAGTCTTTAGGTTTGACCCCCTTCTAAAAGGGTGCTCGTCAACAAGTCTTTATTGGTATAAATGGGATAGACCATCTGCAGCACGAAAAATAGGGTCATTATAGCAAAATGAATGAAAATAAATTATATGGGAGAAGTCCAATTACCCTTGAGAGGGACCTGCTTGATTTGGTGATGAGGATCTGAAGCGAGAGACCTTCATACTCCGTGGCCTTCCAAGTCTACTGAATCTGCCATATGATTGAAGGTTGGGAAGAGGTGGGCAACCGTGTCTCTCACATCCTTGGTAACGTTATTGATGCTCAGTGACGAAGCCTCTTGGGGAGGGATCGCTAGGGCTTTGCATTTTTGGGCTGTTGTTTTCCTCCTCAAAGCCTTCTCCACATGCTCATTGGGCTTATCACCCCCGATCTGATGATGGCATCTTTTGTTCGGTCGGGGGGAGCGATTACGGCTTGGACTAGTCGTGAGGTGCTCGTAATTTGAATGGTTGGTGGGGCACAAGCAGGTTGGACTAAATGGGTCAAAACTATGGCAAATTATATGGCGCTTGAAGGCCTTGATGATGGTTGTTGTAGCAGAATGAGCAGACTTCCGCCTGGCTTCTGGTGGGATGGGGGTTGTCATTCAGGGTCAGGAGTTGCTAGACTCACCCTAAGAGGCCCGTAACATCTCCTAAGCACGCTGGAAAGGAGTTCGGGAGCCAGACATTTCTGCAAATAGAAGAAAACACTTAGACTATAAAGAAACAATAGGGAAAAACAAGGGAAAAAAATAAAAAGGCAATAACATGAAGTTAGCGGGTCAGTCAGAACCTACCAACCTACCTCGACTGGGGTAGAGGAATGCTCGGGATAAAACCCTAGTCGGCCAAGGCGGAGGAATTAGCGAGATCCATGTAATGGCCCCTGAACTCCATCGTCTTCCTCACCCTGGCCCGGGTCTTGTGGTTGACTTTGCGGAGATCCCCCAATAAGTTACAGAAGGTTCATAGGTTAGAAATGTTAGGGTTGGTGCTCGGAGCGCCAATCCGGATCGTATTTATGTCCGATTTATGAATATGAACAATATATTTTTCCATAATATTACTTATTTATGGTTGCACCTCTTATCTTTTATTCTATATATTCGATCTAATTCGTTAGATTGAAACTAAATCATGTTTAGTGATATATATATATATAGTAGACAAAGACTCGATAATATATAATATAGTGCGCAATTACAACGTAGCTTGTAATTGACATTGGGAAGTGTCACTACTAGATATATATTATCAAATAAAGTTCCTGGTCAAGATTTACTAACACGGGTCAGTTAGTAAAATCTGCTGAGACCAGTACATGTTGTATATTGTGACTTGGTCTGATGGTTTATCCCAATGAACCATGAGCATCGGGAGACTCGTATAGACGTGTATGTATTTATTTGATAAACACTTAACGACTCATCGAAGATTACCTAATAGATGGTACATAACTGTCAATAGGAATATTCTCAGGTTGATTATGATAGTGATTTTTTATACCACTGTGGATATATGAGTCATCCTCCACACTTTGATGGAAGTCACATGTTCGTTGGGTGTGGACTCATGCTCATCATATCCTGTGAGTATCAAGAAAGGATCTGTTAGTTCTGTGTACAGAGCATAGGTATTCATTATGGGATTAGCAATCCGTTAAATCCATAGATCTGTGGTACACTGTAGAAGACAGTTTTAAGTGTTCTTATGAGATTTCTAATAGAAACATCGATGAGATTATACTTTCAGAGATTTGACGCTAATATCTATATCTCTGGAATAATCCAAATACTTGTGAGAGAGGGATTATACGTTTGTGATGACCTCAACCTGTATAGTTAAGTGAGTATATCGGTGGTCATCATATACATTTACGGTGGGTAAATTACGGACATGAAATCGGATTTCATGACGGACATTCGAACTTAGAGAGTCTAGTAATTGAGTTAGAGCACAGTAATGAATATTATATTCATAGAGACTAGGGCATTTTTATGAAAATACTGATTATTATAAATCATTTAACGTTACGAGATACATGCAAAGGGACATTTTGGTCATTTCCTAATTAATATATTTGTATTTAATGTATGATTTTATTAAATATACATTAATTAAATGTCAAATTGTGATATTTGACATATATCATTAATATATGTATTTGGATTATTTAAAGTAAATATAATACATATATTTGGATATTTGTATTTAAATAATTATTTAATAATTTAATTGTTAAATAATTAAAGTAATTAAAATATAAAAATCTACCATTATGATAAAGTTTAGAACTGATTACGTAGTGTAAATTGTTGACTTTACATTAAAGAAAAAGATTGTCAAATTGGCTTTGACTTACAAATTCGGACAACCCTAAGACTATATAAAGGTTATGTTTTTCATTTTGCTTCACACAAGTTCAAGCCTCCAAAAATATAACAAAAATATGGTTGAGAGAAAAAGAGAAGAAACAAGAAGAAAATTGAAAGAAAGCCTGGATTTTAGTAAGTATTTCCAACTTTCTATTAGAGGGAAACTTGTTCCTTTTGTTTTTGGCTACAACATGTGTAGTTCTTAAGTTTTTCTACTCTTTCTTGTTTGTGTTATGATGGTTGGAAGCATGAATGAAAGATGTATTCATGTATAATCAACAAAGTATGCTTATAAATAGTGTATAAGCACACTTTTGATCATTTGATGATCCTTTTGTCATTCTAGAGTTGTTAGGCCACTCATTGATGACCTAGAATTGTTCTTGCGTTGTTTCAAAGTGGTGAGACTTGTTTGATGTTGTAGAGATTAGATTAAAGTGTTGAATTTGGTTAATTTTATTAATTGGACTAATTTGAGAAATTAGGGTTCTTAACCTAAACCAAAATTGGGGATTTTCATATATGTGTTGTATAATGATGTATATATGATGTACATTTAATTTGGTGTTGATTAGAAATCATTCAAAGTTGTTTTGAACAAATTTGGACCAAATTGCACAAAATTGTAAATGTTGGGCACATTCGGCAATTTGAAGAAAATTGAGATTTTATGTTGTAGGTTGTATTTTGATGTATATGATGTGTAAATCATTTTGGTAGTGATTTGAAATCACTTAAATTTATATTGGACAAATTAGGACTAAAATGATCAAAATCTAAAGTTTTGGGGTCTCACGGTAATTATGAGAAAAGTCTAATTTTTGGGATAAAAAAATGTTTTTGAATATTATGTAATTAGAATAAATTAGTTTATTTTAATTGCTCAAGAAAAATAATTATCGGAAATTCTTTCGGAGTAAAAATATGTGAAAACGGTGAAAAATGACGATACCGGGTAACGCCTGCCCAAACAGAGAGTGAGTTGGTTACTGTTCGGGCAGCGCACGAACTATCCAAATATTTTTGGGGCAGACCTGGGCAGCCCCCATGTGCATTGGTCGGTCTGTTCGGTCGGAAATGCGTTTTATGCTATTTTTGTGAAAAGTATTTTCGTAAAAGTTTTGCGGTGTTTCTATATTATTTATGTTGTTATTTGATATCGAATAAATATGTTTAGGTGAAATATGAATATATTATTAATATTGGATATTGAATAATTTATTCGTAAGTTTAAAAATTTCAAACTACGATTTCGCCCGAACCGTGCTTCTTCTGCTGCGCTGCCCTGATAAAACCCCAACAAAATGGTATCTGAGCGAGTCTGATTCTGAACCCATGATATGATTAGCCCTTTTAAATTTGACATTTAATTAATCTTTACTATTTACATGCATGTATTTATTTAATTTGATTAAATAAAGTGAATTACATCTTTTAGGAAAATCCCCGTTAAATAAGGTTTTAAAGTGACTAGTATTAGAAATACTTGTTTCTTGGTCTACCTTGTCAATACAGATGTGAATGATTTCATGATGCTATAGCTTTATCATGCCAAAGCTATGCAGTTATGGCTAAAGGTAGTTCATTTGAGCCGGTAGAACTTATATGATAAGAGACAAATTCAAGTGAAAGTGGAAATCTTGAACGTGCCAAAGCTCTCGGGACTACATCGGTAGCCTGAGTTTGTCATTGACAAGTGAAGTCTTGATACACCTCCTGTGAACGTGCCAAAGCTGTCACAACGAGAAACGATCAGGACAAAATCAAGAGTCACAACTAGTGTGATTGACAATGAGTTGTCTACCCGTGAATATACGTAGGCGAGAACGTGTCAAAGCTGTGAGTCGAAATATATTCATGGGGTCCACTTCCGATTATGAAATTCGATTTAATTATTGAATTCTAATTTTCCGTTGGGGATTACGGTATTACGTAAAATAGTGGGAGGCACTGGTAGGTTTAAAATCCATAACTAAGGTAGTGTGTAATATTATGAAAATTGTCGCTTATGTTTTTTCCTTATTCTATTATTTAGATAGAATTAAACTATCCATTGCATGCAATTTTATATATGTTTTCTGACTTCACTTATGGTTACAGATTTCTCGAATAGGTTCTAGATTAGACTAGACTATGATATAATCATTCTAGAGAGAATAGTTTCTTATGCAATAAATATTGACATGAATTGGTTCATGTCTCGAGATTCTTCACTGGCATTAAGAAAACCCCATTAGGTATTTGTTTATCTGATAATGACGTTTCTTGGCTTTAGTGACATTTAGAGGTCACGTGTCAGACACTATTTGCTTTTCAATTATTTGCAAATATTGTAATAGTTGAAGGTAAATTGTAAATCTAAAGAAAAGGGATGTGTATAGTTGTGTGTATAAAATATTGATTCTCACAACACGACAACTATAAGTATTGAATATCACATCTCTCGTCTAGTTATTTAAAATATTGTTGAATGATTGTTTTGATATTTGATATTAGAACTTGTAACTATTGGATAATTACTTGTTCTATATAAATAATTATTATACACAAAGTCTTACCGGAGACAGCCTCTAAACACATAATTCTAACCCTTCCAAGCTGGAATTGATCCCAAAGAACTGTAAAAAGAGGAAAATGAGAGTTAGCGCTCACTTAAAGGTGATCCTGGGAAAGTTAAAAAAGAGGTTGAGCCAATTTGTCCTTATGAGCATCCTCAAATCTCAACCATCAGTAGACCTTGGGGGATCAATGGATAAAATGTCACAGCCAGCCGTAAAATCTTTTTCATGTCTTAATCACCAATGTCTACCAAAGAGGACGAAACATGGGCCTACTTGGTCCGCTACATGGAAGCCACCATGACAACTTGAGTGACTGCGTTTGGCTGAAGTAGTTAAACTTAGTGCTAGCGGGGAGGCAACCCTTGCATCTACATTTATTTTATTTATTTTTAATTTTGTTTTCTTTACTTTAGATTTATTTTATTGTGTGCTAATTGCATATTTATTATTTGCATAAGTATTTATGCAGGTGTTAGCGCAACCCACTCAGCTGACACACCCAAGTCTCACCAGCGGGAACCTGATCAACTCCATGCCTGGTAGTGTTGTTCCTTAATCTTTTGTCTTTATATTAATCTTACATTGAGGACAATGCAAGTTTTAAGTGTGGGGGGTGTATGCATGCGCGTGATAATACATGTTATAAAAATTCTTTTATTTGTTTTTAGTCCTTGATAGTAAAGCATAGGTCCAATGATGATATTGTTTGCTTTAGGGTGAATCTTAGAAGCGATAAGTTCTTAAAAGTGCTTTTATCTGATGCCTTGAATAGTTGATCTAGGTTAGACTTGTAGGGATTTTATGGCGAAAATCCAGTAACGCAGCGGAAACGCGGAAAATCAATATTTTCCGATTTCAAAATTTTTTTCTGGATCAATTAAATAAATTTATTTATTTAATTACCTAATTATCAAATTCTGAAATTTTACACAAGAAATCAAATTTCTTGGTAATTACCGAATTGCCCCACAAGTTTGCAAATTGATTATTTTAGTCCTAAAATTGTCAAATACAATTTTGGATGATTCTAAATTATTTCTAAAATGATTTTCAACATGTCCAAACACATCAAAATCAGATTGCAATAAAATCCCAAAATTTTGCTAATTGCCGAACACACCAGAATTTCAGTTTTTGTAATTGGTCCTTTTTGTTCAAAACATGTCAAATCAAATCCAATCAACTCAAAAATTAATATGCATCATAAAAACACCATACTACATCACATATATGAAAAGACCCAAATTTGGAAAGGGTTTAAGAACCTAATTTTATAATTTCTTCAAATTGATAAATTTTACGAAATCAATTAAATCCAACAATTTAATTCAAACTTTATCACACCAAACAAGTCTCACCATCATGAAACAACTCTAGAAAAATTCTAGGTCATCAATGAGTGGCTTAGCAACCCTAGAATGACAAATTGATTATCAAAAAATCAAAAGAGAGCTTATGAAACCATTTCAAGCTCACTTATAAACCATACATGCTTTCATCTTTCAAACAAGTTCATAACCAATTAAAACACAAACTTAAAGTGTAGAGACAACATCCTAGAACACATGTTGAAGCTAAGCATGATAGAAATATTTTCTAAGTTGAAAGATTTAAAGAAAAACTTACAAAAACTATTTATTTCAAGCTTTTCCTCTTTGATCTTCAACTTTTGTTCTCAACTCTTTTGTGTTTGTTTGTGTAAATTATTAACCTAAACCTAATGAAAATGAAACAAAACAATATATACTCTACAATTTTGCCATTGGCCGAAAATTGTGTATACATAAAAATCTAGATATTATTTTTTGTTTCAATTAATTTTGCTTTATCAACTTGTGTAAATAGCCATTAAACCATTTAATGATTTTCAAAAAGTTAAATAACGCAACTCATGGCATTTCCAAAAAAACATCAAAACTTAATATATTTATATTTTTAATTAATTTAATTATTTAACAATTAAATAATTAAATAATTATTTAAATACAAATATTTTAAATATATGTATTATATTTACTTTAAATATCCAAATACATATATATTTATGATATAAGTCAAATATCACAATTTGATATTTAATTAATGTGTATTTAATAAAATCTATCATTAAATACAAATACACAATAATTAGGAAATGACTATTAGTTCCCATCACATGTATTTTTCGTTTAACCTTTAAACGACTTATAAATAATCAGTATTATTCATAAAAGTTGCCCTAGTACTCTACGAGTATATTTCACTAGTGAGACTCTCTAGATTCAGGCATATCCGTCACGAAATCCAATTTCGTGTCCATAATTTACCCACCCGTAAATTATGAAGACCACGGATAAACTCGCTGAATCATACAGGTCGAGGTCATGGCATAAGTTTAATTCCTCTGTGATAGGTATCCGGATATATCCCAGAGATATAGATGTAAAAGCCAAATCTCTATAGGAACAATCTCCGTCGACGTCTCTATTAGCAATCTCTAAAAGAACACTTATAACTCACTTCTAAGGTGTACCACGGGCCCATGGTTTTTATCTGGTTGCTAATCATATATGGACTACCTATGCTATGTACACAGAACTGACAGATCATATCTCGACACATACAGGATACCTGAGGATCTGTCCACACCTATAGAACAGGCGGAGGTCTGATCTGAATAGATCGGTGACATGACTGCCATTTATGTGTGGAAGATGTCTCATGTGCCCATAGTGGTATCTCAAGTCGAAGAATCAAAAATGCTACTCAACCCGAGAGAGAGATCTTATTGAAGGGGTTTTATGGGGGCGGAAATCCGGGTAAAGCAGCGGAATAGTGGAAAATCAAAATTTTCCGATTTCAAAATTTTTTCTCGGATAATTAAATAAACTTATTTATTTAATTATCCGATTATCAAATTATGAAATATTACACAACAAATCATATTTTTGTGTAATTACGGAATTACCCATAAACATTACATTTGTTCATTTTAATCCGAAATTGTTCGAAACGAGTTCGGATGATTCTAAATCATTTCTAAGATGATTTTAACATGTCATACACATCAAAAATCAATTGCAACATGAACCCAAATTTTGCCCAATTACTGTGAGCCCCTATATATGTCCAAAATGTGCATTTTACATTTTCAATGTTCAAAACACATCCAAATGAAATCCAATCAACATAAGATTTTGTATGTATCATATACACATCCAAATACACAACATAAATGAAAAGCCCCAAATTTGGAAGTGGTCTCTAACCCTAATTTTTCAATTTCTTCAAATTGGACAAATTAGACCAAATTTGTTAAATCCAATACTTCAATCATGTTTCTTCCATTACAATCAAGCCTCACCACAATAAAACAACTATAGAACAAATCTAGGTCATTTAAGAGTGGGTCAATAAATCTAGATTAGCAACAAGTTTCCAAAACCTTCAAAAGAATGCTTGTTAACAAATTAGAAGCATTCTATGATCTTTTTTACATGCTCAACCCATTCCAAAACTTCCATCCTCCAAAAATACAAAGAATAAGAATAGAAAAATATAATAACATCACAAGATGAAGCCCACAACAAGAGAAACATTTTTCTCTCTAATGGAAGATTGGAAATACTTACTTAAATCCAAGCTTTTTCTTTGTTTTTATTTCCTTTGTCTCAAGCTTCTTTTTCTTTCTTTTAATGGAGTTTTGGTTAGTGTTTTTCAGGTTATGAAACCTGAAAGAAAACAGAACAATTTATACTTCCAACATTAGCACATGGCCGAATTTGGTAGCTATAAAAATATCAAGATATTTTCAATTTTTGTTTCATTTAATTTTGCTTTATCAACTTGTTCACTTTAATCATTAAACAATTTAATGTAATAAAGCAAGTAAACAAAGGCAACTAAGTCATTAAATAAAATATCATAACTTTAAAATATCTATACTTTAATTAATTTAATCATTTAACAATTAATAATTAATTAGTTAATTAAATACAAATATATTAAATATATTTATTATATTTACATTAATATTAAATACATATATATATATATATATATATATTTATGATATTAGTCAAATATCTCAATTTGACAATTAATTAATGTGTATTTGAATTAATCTATCATTAAAGCAAATACAAAAAAATCGGGAAATGACTATCGGGTCCCTACACATGTATTTTGCGTTAAACCTTTAAACGACTTTATAAATAATCAATATTATTTATAAATGTTGGCCTAGTGCTCTACGAGTATATTTCGTTAGTGAGAATCTCTATTTAAGGCATATCCGTCACGAAATCCAATTTCGTGTCCATAACTTATCCACCCGTAGATTATGACGATCACGATAAACTCGCTGAATCATACAGGTCGAGGTCATAGCAAATGTATAATTCCTCGGTCACAGGTATCTGGATATATCTCAGAGATATAGATGTAAATGTCAAATCTCTATAGGGACTATCCCGTCGAAGTCTCTATTAGCAATCTCAAAAAAGAACATTTAGAACTGGCTTCTAAATTATACCACGGGCCCATGATTTTTATCTGATTGCTAATCATATGGACTATCTATCCTCTGATACACAGAACTGACGGATCCTATCTCGATACACACAGAACATCCTACGGATCTATCCACACCCAACGAACATGCGGAGGTCTGATCTAAATAGATCGGTGACTTGACTGCCATCTAAGTGTGGAAGATGTCTCATGTACCCACAATGGTATCTCAAGTCGAAGAATCACAAGTGCTACTCAACCCGATAAGATTCTTATTGACGTTGGTGTACCATCCATTAAGAATCTTCAATGAGTCGTTCAGTGTTTATCCGCTATAAACACCTACACGTCTATACTAGTCCCCAAGACTTATGGTTCATTGAGAAACCATTAGAATCATATATTCCAGTATACGACATGTACCGGTCTCACATGTTTACTATACTGACCAAGTAGTGTAAACCTTGACAAGGAACTGTCTGAGAATGACAATGTCATGACACTACTCAATGTCAGTTGCGACGCTTTTGCAACAGCATCATGACTAGTCATTCCATGGTCATTACGTCTTTACCATATTAAAAGATACATTATATTATAGAAACTGCATATATTATTCATAATAATAACGTTTTATAGAAGTATTCATAAAGAAATACAACCGGGAATTGGCACTCTGAGCACCAACCCCAACAAAAACTCCCACTTGCTCTAGTGCCAATAATGATTGTATCTAAATACCCATCGACTCCACATGTTTATCAAACAACTTCGGAGGTATGGCCTTCGTCAGCGGGTCTGCTATATTATCTTCACTCGGTACCTTGCACACGATAATATCCCCCCATGACACAATCTCTCGAATGATGTGGTACTTGCATTCCACATGATTCGACTTCTGATGTGCATTCAGTTCCTTTGCTTGCGCAATGGCTCCAGTATTATCACAGTATAACATAATCACATTCTAGATACTTGGGACAACTCTCAATTCTGTGACAAAGTTCTTTATCCACACAACCTCTTTTGCAGCTTCAGAAGCTGTAAAATATTCCGCCTCAGTGGTGGAATCTGCTGTAGATCCCTATTTGGAACTCTTCCAACAAACTGCACCTCCGTTAAGGGTAAATACGAATCCAGATGTAGACTTTCTATCATCGGGATCCGATTGGAAATCGGAATCCGTATACCTATTAACTTGCAGTTTGTTTCCTCCATAAATTATTAACTTGTCCATAGTACCTTTAAGATATTTTAAGATATGTTTAATGACCATCCAATGGTCATTACCTGGATTGGACTGATATCAACTAGTTACGCTAACAGCGAAACTGATATCAGGCCTTGTACATAACATGGCATACATTATGCTACCCAAACATGAAGCATAAGGTTGGTTAGACATTCTAACCTTCTCATCTTCTGTTTGTGGACTTATCTTCTTGGAAAGATGAATCCCATGTCTGAAAGATATGTTTGATGTCTTACAGTTACTAAAATTATACCGTTCCAAGATCTTATCTATGAACGTTGATTGGGTTAACCCAATCAACTTCCTTTGTCTATCTCTATAAAGTTTTATCCCTAAAATATAGGAAGCTTCTCCCAGGTCCTTCATGAAGAAATTCTTACAGAGGTACGCTTTGACGCTTTGTAACATACCTAAATCAGTCCCAATGATTAGGATGTCATCAACATATAGGACTAAAAATACGACCATGCTCCCACTGGCCTTCTAATACACACAGGATTCTTCCGAATTCTTGAGAAAACCAGACGATCTAATAATCTCGTCGAATCGAAGATTCCAACTTCGTGAAGCTTGTTTAAGTTCATAAATGGACTTCTTAAGCTTACACACCATATCCGAGTTTTCGCTGGATGCAAAACATTCCGCTTGTTCCATATAGATTTCTTCATCAAGAAATCCATTTAGAAAAGCCGTTTTGACATCCATTTTCCAAATCTCGTAGTCATGATACACAGCTATAGTAAGCAAAATTCAAATAGACTTAAGCTTTGCTACTGGTGAAAAAGTTTCATCGTAGTCGACGTCAGGTCGCTGCGTGTAACCTTTTGCTACCAGTCGGGCCTTGTAAGTTTCAACCTTACCGTAAGGCCCGCTCTTCCTCTTGTAAACCCATTTACAACCGATAGGAGCAATTCCTTCAGGAAGCGGAACCAAGTCCCAAACTTGATTCTCATGCATTGACTCTAACTTGGATTTCATGGCACTTTGCCATTTCACGGATTCGATGTCCAACATCGATTCTCTATAGGTGAAAGGATCAGTCTCTTCAACTAAGAGAACATCTAGACTCTTTTCTTGTATCAAATACAAGCGTTCAAGAGGTCTATATACCCTTTCTGGCCTACGGAGTGTGTGTGTTGAAGGTCCTTCATCTACTTGAACATTAGGTTCCTCCGTTGGTTCGTTGTTTTCAGGTTGGACTTCATCAAGTTCAACCTGTCTATGATTACCACCTTCTGACAAAAATTCTACTTCTAGAAAATTTGTGAAGCGAGCTACGAACATGTTTCGATGCTCGGTATCATAGAACAGATATCCCCTCGTATTCGAAGGATATCCGACAAACCTAAACTTTTGCCCTCGAGACGAATGCTTATCTTGCTGAGTCACCCTAACATAGGCAGGACAACCCCAAACCTTAATGTAACTAAGATTTGGTCTCCTACCGAACCATATCTCATACGGAGTCGTAGGAACAACTTTTGAAGGAATCTTATTCAAAAGATGTGCAGCTGTTAAAAGAGAGTAGCCCCATAAGTAATAGGGCAAATCCGTGAAACTCAGCATTGATCGGACCAAATCCAATAAAGTCTTATTTCTCCTCTCAGACACTCCATTGTGTTGTGGAGTACCTGGAGGAGTATATTGGAGAGCTTGGGCGTGAATGCTTTAGGTTATTTTCTTTATGTTTTCGTGAGAATGAGCCAGGGGTTTCAAGGTTGGGTTTAGGTTTCTTTTTATAGGCAAAAGGTTGGAGCTTGTCCTCGTACGGGAAGGGAAAGAATATTACCATTATGGGGGATATCTCCTAATTAGTGTGCTATAAGAAAAAAATCTATTTAATTAGGGATGTGATTTAGTTTGATTTGATTTGATCTCTTTGAATTAGGAATATGATTTGATTTGATTTGATTTGATTTCTTTAATTTGGAAGGTGATTTGTTTTTATTTTAGCATGTGTTTAATATGTTAATTGTTATTTTGAATTGTGATGGGCGTGAATTAGGTCCTATGGGCATGGGTTTGGTTCTTTTTTGTGGGCTTGGTGTGTGGCTTGGGGGGTTTAGGCTGAGGATGAATTTTAAAACAGAGGTCCAACAAGCGAACCCACAGCTAAGCAAATGAATTTAGTCCAACAAGATATCAATTTCTGACTTTTCCCTTCCGACGTCCGTTTCCTGCGGCTTCCAAAACTTAAAGAGGAGTGCCTCCGTAGGAGACTCATCATCGGGACTTATATGCAAAAATGCAGTGCCTATAGGAAGGTTTGGATGAATAGTGACCTATGATGAACAGTAACTCCGATCAGAAATCCGTCAATTCCAGCGCATTCGTAGGATTGTTTGGTGTCCGTATATGGCCTTGAAATCTCGGTAAGACCTCCCGGTAAAAATCTGTAAATTTCAAGTTTTGTGTTAAATGTTCGGATGCATCCAATTGTTTCATAGAGTAACGTAATGATGTAGAATAAATTGTTTGAGTATTAGTATGTTGAATATGAGCATTTGTTAGAATCCGAGTGAAAATGAAACGAGTTTGATCGATCCGACATAATGTGCGAGTTTCCGGAAAAAAGTGGGTTCTTGCGTGTAATAATGTATTTTTATTTTAACGATAGTGATGAGTTATATATGATACTATGAACATGTTTAGATAAATCCTGGTTGGTTCAGAGGGTTCGGGACCCTTCCGTAGCATTTGCGGAAACTATTCCGGAAGAATTTCTAAAAATGCCTAAATCAAGAATTTAGGTGAACTGGTGGCTTGGAATAGTTTGTAATGGTGTTTAAGATTACATAAATTGAAATCATTGAAAATGGACTTGAGTTGGTTGTCCGGGAAAGATCCGAAATTTTATCGTAGTTTAGAGTCGAGAACTCCGTAAGATGTGTTTCTGACGATATTTCATCATTTGTTTTGACAGATGTGATAAGAACCTGGAGTGCCCGCGAAGCCAGGTAAGTAACTCATGCGATGAGGACTTAAGTTAGTGAATTCGTGTTTTAATTATACATAAATATTTACATGCATATGTATAGAAATGACTGACATGTTAGGATAAAAATAAGATAGTTAAGAGATGGTCTTGAAAACAAGTTCAAGGTTATGTATGGATAAGCTAATCAACCCCCACAGATATGGATGTTTATGTTTTGCCATGAGATGAAGTGAAATGTTTGATAGGCCTAATATCTAAGTGTATGTATGGATGAACGTAAGGTACGAAACTGTAAAAGTATGATAACATGTATGTGAGTGAATATATAAATGTATGAGTATATAAACATGTATTCACATGTGTATATATGATGTTAAGACATGTATAGGTCGGGTATACGGAATCGGTATATGGAATAAATCATTGCTTCTAATTTGGTATAAGTTAAGCTCTAGTACGTGTGTGATTAGATATGTTTATGAATGGATGCTTCTGATAAGAATTTTGTAAATAAAGTGTATTTGATTGATAAGTTAAATATATGAAGATTGTTAAAGGCTATGATATCAGAATTTGATGTTATGTTCATATGTTTGATGTAAGTGCATATGTATACGACGATTCAGATAATAAGCAATGTTTTGTTATGTATGTGCTTGTGTATGAGAGGTCGTGTGATAAGTTTGTGTCACGTGATATGTGTGCACGTGTGTATGTTTTATTGGGTGATGATTTCATGGTGTAGTAGTCGAACTGGTTAGGAATCCGTTCGGACGAAATTCATCTCATACCTATTCTAAAATAGGTAATGAGTCTCGTACGAGCATTGTGTGTATAATTCAATCGAGTGTATGTGTTGTTGAATGATGTGATCTTTGATGTCTCGGTTGTTGTGTATGCTTCGTGGTTAGTTGTTTGATGTTTTTAAATATGTTTGAGTGTATGTATGTGTATGATAGAACTCGTGTTATGTATGGATCGTGTATGCTTATGTGAAATGAATGGATGATTTGAAACCGATGAGATATCATAGGTTATTAAGCATGTTTGCCAAGTTGTAATGGTATGTACTTATATGTATAAGAATTAAGATATTGTATTTGCATGTATATAAGAGAAGTACGTTTTGAACTGAGGAAGTGTGATTGTTTCATCGATTTGATGATATTTCAAATATGGGTATTTTTGATAAAATTATATATGTATGACTTTGTGTTTCACGTGATTGAAATGGAATAATGTTCAATGATATACTCTATGGTATTCGAGTTTTCCTGTGTATGTTTTGAAAGTTAGTTATGAGATGGACATGTATGTAGACATGAAAATACGAAACCTTAATGTAAATAAAGTATAAATGATAACAAAAGTTGATAACTCTTAACTTGTCGTAACTTAGTAAATTTGAAAAAACTTCTAATGTGGTTGACTTATATGATTTGTTTGCTTGTAATATTAGCATGGTTACTTACTGAGTTTTTATAACTCACACCAAACTAGTTTGCTAGTTTTGCAGGTTGGCTAACTAATGGGTCAACCATTTCAACTTTAGAAGGCATGCTCGAGGCGCGGTGAACCCAAGCGGCAGTCACCCTCACAAGTGTCCTGGAAAGGGTTTAGAGGCCTAGGAATTGTGATTGATGTTCTGTTGTTTTCGTGTTGAGCACGTGAATTGTATTTAATAAGTTAAATTTTTAATTGCTTATGATATTGTGGGCAGAGCCCTTGAGTGTTGATAGATGATATGGGCACAGAGCCCTTAGGTAATGTTTTTGATATGTTGGTGCGGACCTGAGGTCCATTTTGATATATGATGTTTATTTTAGGATCACTTTGGTGCTGGAGTGAGATCCAGGTTGTCCGGTTTTAGGATACATCATGCCGGATTTTCGTAAATTTAGAGGCTTATAGAGATGGGTCAATCATATCTCCTACCGTTAGCATCATGCCTCTGGCGGGGTGTTACAGAGTCTCCAAGACTCATTGTTCACTAAGAAACCATTGGAATCATATATTTCAGTATACAACATGTACCAGTCTCAACGGGTTTACTTTACTGACCAAGTAGTGTAAACCTTGACCAATAACTGTCTGAGAATGACAACGTCATGATAAAACTCAATGTCAGTTGCAACTGTGTCATGAATAATCATCCTAAGGTCTATTACGTCTTTACCATATAAGAAGATATATTATATTATAGAAACTGCTCATTTTATTCATAATAAAACGTTTACAATAGTATTTACAAGGAAATACAACCGGGAATTGGCGCTCTGAGCACCAATCCCAACAAAATCTCTCACTTGCTCTAGTGCCAATATCGATTGTATCTAATACCCATCGAATCCAAATGTTTATCAAATAACTTTGGAGGTGTAACATCTCGCCTTAGCAGTGATGTTACCGGTTGGAGACAGGCTAAACCCATCTCCATAAGCCTCTGATTCTAGAAAAATTTCGGCATGATGTATTCGTAACATCATGCAAACTGGCCTATAGCCAGCACCATATACAACATGAACATAAAATCTCAGCCTCAGGCCGGTATCTCAACATCAATGCAATCTAAGGGCCCATCTAATATGTAATGCAAACATATAAACACAATATAACCAGGGCTCCGTGCCCGAAATTACGCATATACAAAAACTTTTACAGTTAACTTATACAATATAAATTCTTTTACAACTACACTTATATATAACTTGACTCTACTTCCCCAAGACTTGGTGACTGGCTTACTGCAACGCTGTTATCCGGCTACTCTGCAACTCTGAAATTCACGGTCAACTGTTTAGTCACCAACCTGCAAAACTCAAACACTGTAGTATAGTGAGTCATAAGACTCAGTAAGTAACTATGCTCCTACCTTGAGCATCATACACAAGCAAGGTTTGAATTCCAGTTTACATATTATTCCTGGGATTTCTAAGTGATTCATATATTCTCTAAACTACCAACTGTTCATACTGTCTGTTTCCTAGCTGATTGGCAAACATTCCATTTCTTACATACCTCTTATGTGAACATCAACACACATATCTCTTTCTATTTTTTTATGTCATGCTGCCTAGCTTGTTTATTTAAAATCCTTGCATACATACATATATCAATCTTAACATATCATCGTATCATCCGTACTATCACATAGATAACTCATATCGTCTTCACATTAATCATATATCAATTATTTGAAGTCATATGTACAAGTCACTTATATTATATATATATATATATAATATATATATATATATATATAATATATATAACTTTCACTTCGCATACAAAATCGTCTTAGTTCATAACCCACGTCAAGCATACTCCATTTTGTTCTTTTAATCACTTCCTTTGTTTTTAACCATATAAGCTACAACATGTAGTTCTTCTCTAACTTGAATAATTCAATAACCAACAATCATCCACATTTATCCTTACTTATAACTTTTACCTCTATCTAGCATACTTATCACTTTCATGATGTTACATATATAACATTCACGGCATATCATATAGCAGTGTTCACATACTATACATACATCTTCTTATCTTCTTATCTTTCTTCTACTTCGCTACTTCAAGCTCAAGTGAATTATCAAAATTATCTTCTTACCATTCTATTTAACACATCATCGATTTATCATATACAATCCATATTAATTATATATACAGCAAATATGCATCTCATCATCATGTGTATGCACTAGTGCTGGTTCGTGCAAGCAATGCTCGTACATAACCCATTATCTATTTTAGAACGGGTATGGAATGGATTCCATCCAAACGGATCCTATCCAGCACCTCTACCATGCAACATACAATCGTCAATCATATATACACACATAAGTAACAATTTGATCTTGCTCAAACATCATATGCATGAATCACACGAACATTAAAAATAGTTTTAATTCATATTGACATCTCATAACTTCACTTTGCTTGGAAAGTTTCTTTCTTTCTAGAAAACTCACAATCCTTTATAATACATTCCTTTTATAAAACATTCTTTTTAAAACAAATCCTTTTCGGAAAACACATGTTTGAAACTCCCTTTCTTTTTCTGTTCTAGAAAACTCTTTTACTAAAAATCTTCTTTCTGAAAACTCATTTATGAAAATCTTTCTTTTTCTTGTACTTCTCTCTAAAACCGTCTTTCTAAGTTCTTTTCTAAAACTGAAATCTGAAATCCTTTTTCTGAAAACTGAATCTCCGCCCGTAGGCGCATCTCCGCCCGAAGGCGCATCTCCGCCCGTAAGCGCATCTCCGCCCGAAGGCGCATCTCCGCCCGAAGGCGCATCTCCGCCCGAAGGCGCATCTCCGCCCGTAGGCACATCTCCGCCCAGGAATATACCATATGAGCGCTGAGGATCTAGGGGCGTCCCCCCAGTCCTCTACATGTGCACATGTATCTGAATCCGTCAATTCCAATTAGTGTACAACTGGGATGGGTCGAATCCCAAATCCCCGAATCCATATGAAATCCGTCAATTCCAACTGAGTCTTAAGTTTCATATTGGGGTGAGTTTTTCCCTCATGCCCCAAAAACCATAAAACTCATGCTTTAACATCTCAAAACTGGAAGAAACATTTTTTCTGAAATATATTGTCTTTTAAAAAAAAACATCTGAAACTTTTCTTTAAAAGATTTTGAATCTTTGAAAACATTCTTAACTTTTGCTCAACTGCTGAAAATCTTAGCACCACATATATATATATGCATTTCTCATGCTCCTTTCTACCCTAGCCATGCTTTCTTACCGTGTCATATGTGTTCATGTACATATTCATGCAAACTCATAAATTAATGACATATGTATTCTACTTCTTACATGCTTTTATTTCGAGTTAACTCATGTTCTGTATGTCTTTTCATCCTCATCATACTTTGCATATAACACACATGCTTTGACTTACAATCTCACATGAATATAAATACTTGCCACATAATTACTTCATATTCTCACATATGCCTCAACACATATATATATATATTCATTTAAAGATGACGCATGCTTTCTCTCATACATAAACTGTGTTCAACAACATCTAGTCATTTTATTCTTTATCCATATTTCATACAATATATGAACATGCCATTATGCAAGTCCGCAATCTCATCCAATCACACATCTCAAATTATCTTTATAGGTTATTCACATTTCATAATTCATATTCACTCATGATTATAAGACCATAACATTTAAATGTAATCCATGGATACCATACGTTTCGAGCGTTTCCATATCTCAACCATATGTCATAATTCATATCAGTGCATTCATATTGAAGTTAATTCACGCTACGAGGAAATACATTCTCATCATAAGTACAAATATTCTCAACATATACAAGTATGCATATTCATGCTTTATCCAATACATTCATAAACCCACTCAACAAAATGGCATCATTATATATTTTCACAATCGTAACTCCAATCAAGTTTTACTTTCATCGTCTTTTCTTTTAAAATTTCCGAGTTTACATTAAATGTCCAACTTCACATGCATACCTTATCTCGTATTTGCTAAATCTTTGTCTAATCCCAATTTTCATTTCTATCACCAAGTATCATTTCTATAACATGATAAAACATATCTATAATTACACTTAGGTATAAATTCCCACATCTCAAATTTTAGGGTTTACTGCCCAAGTCTCACACATTTTTACATTATTACTTTAACCAATTTCCTTCTATGTGGAGTCTCTAGAACGACCTATCATGTTCATTGTCAATTTCTTATTCCCATTTTCAAACTTATCTTAACTATAACCATTCAATATCAAACAACCTAAGGAAATCATCACATAGTGTACTTACATGGATTCCGACGTTATCCGACGCTGACACTTTATGTTGTCATCATTAGGTTTCCGAAGCATGCATAAATCGATTCCTTTTCCTTTAATTTACAAATACAATAAACTTATCAACGTCAAAATACTAATTCACACTTAATCTTTATCTATTCACAAGTCATTACTCAATGCATTTCTGATGCATATTGCCATTTCACGCTCATAAGCATCATCATTATTACTTCATCAATTTATGATCAAAACACTCAAATTATTCCTGCAAACACTTATCAAACCCGGTTAAATCATAAAACACAAACTTATAATTTTTAGCTATGTTTCCGGTAGTGCTACAACATGAACATCTCTCGGTTTCTTTATCATTTCAGAAGAAATTTAAGTCCAATTGAAAAACCACTTTATATTCATTTATTTAACACATAAATGAACAAAACTCAAGTTTATCATTTAGCCTAAAACAGCCGCTAAGGTCCTCAAATTAACCCATTTACAACAGGCTGCCTGCATAAAAACAAACCAGAACCAGTCCCAAATATTATGCCATAACTTTTTCAATACTCTTTATGTCACAAAACCGTTTTACAGGCATACATATAAGACATAAATACACGCGTTTCATGTTTTACACTTTTACTAATTCCTCTTTTAAGGCCACTAAAATTAGAGTGCAAACCAAGCCTATTGTTTTAACAAAGCTGTCCCATTTTACTACTTTTGCATTTTCCATTCCAATCAAAACAAACTTATGCTATTTCATTCCAAATACATGAATCAAGCTTATTATTCATCAATAAATCAATAAAATACATCACTATTTTATCTTCACAAGTTTCAACCATTAACTTGATTTTCAAGTTTGTAAGATTTCAATCCATTTTCAATACCACTCATAATCATTCATCACTACGCACACCAATCATCATTAATCCATAACCAATCTCAACAAAATTATCAACATTCTATCATCATCATTTTCAACCCTAAGGAAAAATTTGGGGGAGAGTATCTAATGCCTCAAATCTGAAAATTAAAGGAAGAGCAAGACTTAGATGACTTACATGCTTGATTGAACAGTTGATTCCTTCCATTTTGCATGAGAAATTGATGGAAACATGAAGAAAATATGAAGATGGCGTGAAGAAGAGAAGCAAATTCGAAATTTTGGGGCTAGATGAAAGAGAAGAAGTGAATAGTGTCTTATTTATACTTGGGGACAGATTTTTACTTTGTTGGTGAGTTGCTTTTGTTGTGCCAAGTGTCACTTTCTTATTTGTTCTCGGATTTGTGCAGTGACAGCCACTTTGCACACATTTTTGACCTATTTCTGGTCTGATTTTGGGACAATGTTTAACATGAAGGAAGTGCGTCTATGTCTTCCCTTCACAATGGTATATTACTCATCAAAATCAGAATTAAAACAAAGAGGTTGTGGCTATTTTACTAACAGCTGTTCAAAACGGAAAATTAACGGAATAGCGTCAAAACTTGAAAATTTATCCCGAGTCTCCGGTCGGGATTTCTAAGTCATGAAAATCATTTTCATACCCTAAAATGAATATTAACATGCTTCGCACAATTATTTACTGTGCTGGGCAGGTTACGAATGACCAGGATATTAAAGGAGGTATGACCTTTGTAAGCGAGTCTGCTACATTATCTTCGCTTGGTACCTTGCACACGACAATATCCCCTCGCAACACAATCTCTCGAATGATGTGGTACTTGCGTTCCACATGCTTCGACTTCCGATGCGCCCTCGGTTCCTTTGCTTGCGCAATGTCTCCAGTATTATCACAGTATAACGGAATCGCATTCTCGATACTTGGGACCACTCCCAATTCTGTGATAAAGTTCATAATCCATACAGCTTCCTTTGCAGCTTCAGAAGCTGAAATGTATTCCACCTCTGTGGTGGATCTACTGTTGACCTCTGTTTGGAACTCTTCCAGCAAACTGCACCTCCATTAAGGGTAAAGACGAATCCAGATGTAGACTTTCTATCGTCGGGATCCGATTGGAAGTTGGAATATGTATACCCATTAACTTGCAGTTCACTTCCTCCTTAAATAATCAACTTATCCTTAGTACTATAGGAAATGCTTTCCTCGCGCAGCGGAAACGGTTTAGGTATACATATCGGACTTGAAAAAATTTGATGCCCTTCTCCTTTGAATGCCAAAAGTTACTGCTACCACCACTGAAAATTTTTCTTCAGTTTTAGACAAAATTCCAGCCCTGAAACAGCCCCAGAACAGTCCCCAAATAGCCCCCAACAGCTGGACATAAACTGGAGTGTTTTGGACTCGATTCGCGCCCAACGCACTGCAGAAACATACCCTTAAATGTGTGGACAGGGGCTGTGTTTTGGTTTTGATTTTTCAATTGAAAACATCCCCAACACAGCCCCAAAACATCACAAAAAGTTCCTTAAAAATTCTAGATTAAAACGAAACCAAACCGAGTTCCGTTTCACCAATAAAGGGGCGATAATGAGCAAAAACAATGCTCACTGTCGTGTACAATGAGAAAGAGATGAAGAAGATGATTTGTTCGACACCACAAAGTCTTCTGAACTATATCTCATTACCAACAGAAACTTGTGTGGACAAGACTCACAAAATCAATCCCTAAACAATTTAGAGATAAAGTCACACAACAATATTGTTCTTTTTATTTTTGTTTTTCTTATCTATCTTTTGTTTTTGATTTCTCAACTTTTGAGAGAATTGGAGAAGAAGAAGAAGAAAGGTGGCTAGTGTTAGAATGTGAGTCTTTTTCAAAAAGAAAAATAAATCTTCTTTTTATACCTAGGGTTATTTGTTTCCAAAACAAACAAAACCCTTCCCTTTTTCCACCTCCAAAATTCGGCCAAGGCATAGAAAACATAATAATTTTGTAACTCCAATATTAACTTTCCATAAATCTCATATATGTTACAAAAATAAATTTTTAATTAACCTTTTGAAAGTCATAACTTCCAAAATAATACCAAGGATTTCCAAAACCCAAAAATTGGAAATTCCAACTTTAGCCTTATTAAATTATATCAACTATAATTTAATTTTATTCATTTTAATAATTATCATATAATTATTAAAACCATATATTAACTTTTAATATATAGTTCCAAGTATGGCAAAATAATATTTTTAATTATATTAATAATATTTATACATTTGTGAGTATATAATTGGACTATCCAATTATACTAAATCCGCTATAGTAAATCGAGCTAGCACGGGGACCAAATGGACCTACGGTTCTGAGCTCCAATAATCTCGAAATATTAATTAAGCTCTTAATAAAATATTCTGAATTATTAACTCCGGGTTATTCCACTAAAAAAAACCTGAGGTTGCACTCTCGTTGCCGCAGATGATATATTAAGCCGAACTAAGTCGGTGTCCATCGATATAGTCACTACATACGAATTGACCCTTCACGAGTATCTCGTAATTAGAGTCAGGTCATAATATATGTTATACCCCTCTAATTATTTATACCTTAAGTACCATTGATTCTCTAATGAACGATTTATTCATAACCATTATGAATTTTAATCTTTCTATCCGTAATAGAAAGATTTGAGTGCTCAAACCATTCAAGTACCGAATCAACCCTTAAGAAAGATACTCCTCTACTTCTCGTAAGAATGAGTGAACTCCATATCTATGTAAAATGTTCCCAGCTACACAACAGACCATGCCCCCAAAGTACGTAGCTATTGATCGGGACTGCTACACCAACCTCACCTTTGTAAATCAAAGGACATAGCCTGCCATGCAAGAATACGAAGTACATTCACGATTAAGTTCCATCCATATATGACCATCTAGTAGATCGAAATGACTTTCTTTGTTTAACGGATATTAGAAGAATGTCATTTCCATCTGGGTCAAGTTCTATATGATCACATCATACAAGGTGCATTCATTCTCATCTCTCTACATGGACGAACCCAGATCAAGGTCGCCATACAAATATAGAATAGACCGCAGCTATAGATAAACCACAAACAAAGTACCCATTTTGTTCGTTCTCCATGGACTATTTAAGATTACTAACTTAAGACTTAGATCCTCATGTGTATGACACTCATACACTAAGTTTGAAGGCATATAAGTAATCTAGGGTATTCAAGATAATTTATAATATGCGAAAATTAAACAAACATTTTGATAAATGAATAATGCATCATTTTATTTCAAAACACATAAAGCCATTTACATCACATGTAGCTCTATGGCAGATATCCCAACAATCTCCCACTTGCACTAGAGCAAATGGGACATGTCACGTACTCCTAGACCATCTAGGTGATCTTCAAACATTTTAGACGACAAGGTCTTTGTAAATAGATCAGCCAGGTTCTCTACGAATGCAATCTTTATGACGGTAACATCTCCTCTCTGCACTATCTCCCTGATGAGATGATATTTCCTCTCTATATGATTTCCCCTCTTGTGGCTTCTTGGTTCTTTGGAGTTTGCCACTGCACCACTATTATCGCAATAAAGTATGAGTGGTCTATCCATATCTGGAACAACTTCCAGATCTCCCAAGAATTCACGGAGCCAGACTACTTCCTTAGGTGTTTCACAAGCTGTTATTTATTCAGCCTCCATGGTGGAGTCAGCAATGCAAGATTGCTTTATACTCCACCATAATATAGCTCCACCACCTAGGGTAAACACTGATCTAGATGTTGATTTCCTAGAATCGACATCTATCTGAAAATCAGAGTCTGTATATCCCCTTAGGATCATATCCTCATCGAAATACTCAAGCATATAATCTCTCATTCTCTTAAGATACTTGAGAATATGTTTCACAGCCACCCAGTGATCCAATCATGGGTTTGACTGAAACCTACTGACTACTCCCACTGTAAAACAAATGTCCAGTTTCGTGCATAACATAGCATACATGAGACTACCAACTGTTGAGGCATATAGGATATGTCTCATTTCCTCAGCATCTTGAGGTGTCTTAGGAGACTGTTCCTTTGACAAATGAATTTCATGCCGATAAGTTAGATTGCCTTTCTTGGAATTATGCATCCCAAATCGCACAAGGATCTTGTCGATATAGGATGCCTGAGACATAGCCAACAGTCATTTCTTGCTATCCCGAAGTATCTGAATCCCAAGAACATAGCTGGCCTCTCCCAAATCTTTCATTTGGAATTGGTTAGCTAGCCAGGTTTTCACATCCGATAATATCTTTACATCATTCCCAATGAGTAAGATATCATCAACATATAAAATAAGAAAAACCACATTCCCATCAATGATGCGCTTGTATACACAAGGCTCATCAACATTCTTCTCAAATTCATAAGACTTGATCGTGGTATCAAATCTTACATTCCAAGATCGAGATGCCTACTTAAGTCCATAAATGGACATTTGCAGCCTGCAAACCTTTTGCTCTTGAACTTGGGTTATGAACCCTTCTGGTTGTACCATATAGATACTCTCATCAAGATTGCCATTCAAGAATGCAGTCTTGATGTCCATTTGCCAAAATTCATAGTCACAATATGCGGCAATTGATAGAAGAGTGGGGATGGATTTGAGCATGGCTACTGGCGAGAAAGTTTCCTAATAGTCAACTCCCTCTTTCTGGGTATAACCCTTGGCCACTAGCCTAGCTTTGAAGGTCTGTACCTTCCCATATGCACCTCTATTCCTCTTATAGATCCACTTGCAACCTATGGGTTTCACCCAATCAGGTTGGTCTATAAGTTCCCTGACTGAGTTGGAGTACATAGACTTCATCTCTAGATTCATGGCTTTGAGCCATTCCTCTTTATCAGAATCATCCATTGCAATATAATAGGTCAATGAATCATCTATACCATCGCTGGATGCGACAACTTATGCCTCTCCAACTCCTAGTTAGCGATCAGGTTGTCGTACAACTCTCCCACTACGTCTAGGAGTTAGATCATTCTGATAAGCTTGCATCTGACGCTCAGATGTTGAAGGTGCTATGTATTTATCAACTGTCATTGACGATGGTGTACTGGTCGAACCAGCAAGTAACTCCTCGAGTAACACTTTACTTTGAGGTTTGAACTCCCTCTTATAATCCTCTTCTAGAAACGTAGCGTTTATCGATACAAATACTTTGTTATCATCAGGATTATAGAAGAATCCACCCCTAGTCTCCTTAGGATAGCCTACAAATAGGCACACCTGAGAACGTGGCTCCAACTTTGTAGTATTATTCTTCAGCACATGTGCTGGACACCCCCATATGCGGAAATGTCGTAAACTAGTTTTATGACCATTCCACAACTCTAAGGGAGTCTTAGGAACAGACTTAGATGGAACTACATTAAGGATATGCATTGCAGTTTGCAGTGCATATCCCCAGAATGAACTAGGTAGTGAGCTATAACTAAACATAGATCTCGTCATGTCTAGTAGGGTCCGATTTCTCCTCTCTGCAACACCATTTTATTGTGGTGTTCCAGATGCTGTGAGATGGGATACTATCCCATGCTCAACTAAGAATTCCTAGAAATCTCTATCAAGGTATTCTCCTCCACGGTCTGATCGTATAGTTTTGATTGTTTTACCTAACTGGTTCTCAACCTCAGCACGATACTCTTTGAAGTTTTCAAAAGTATCTGACTTGTGCTGCATTAGGTAGACATACCCATATCTAGAATAATCGTAAATGAAAGTGACGAAGTATTCATAACCACCTCGGGCTCTTATATTCATCGGTCCATAAACGTCCGAATGTATTAGCTCAAGTGGTTGACTGGCTCTTATACCTTTTCCAGTAAAAGGTCTCTTGGTAATTTTTCCTTCTAAACAGGATTCACAGACTGGTAAAGCTCCAAGATTTAACTGGTTTAAGGCTTCGTTCTTTATCAATATGTCTATCCGGTCAAGGTTGATATGACCAAGTCTAAGATGCCATAGATATGTGTCATCGTGAGAAAGCTTTGACCGTTTAGTTTTTGGTTTCTCAACCTTAAATATTTCAGGGTTGAGCAGTGACCTATGTGTTAACGGTCTTAACACATAAAAGTTATTTTCTGAGTTTCCTGTGAATATGGTTAATCCATTTCTACCAATAATAACTAAATTGCTATTAAAAGAAACTAAATAACCATCATCCAAAAGTTTAGAAACAGAAATCAAATTCCTGCGAAAACCAGGAATGAATAACACATTGTTCAAATTTAAATAACTATTATTTGGAAAATTTAAACTAGAAACTCTCACTGCTCTTGCTGAAACGGCATCCTTTGTCCCGACCCTCATGGTGTAGTCACCTTCAGCAAGGTCCCTCCATGAGTCAAGTAGCTGCAAAAAAGAACAAACATGATTAGTGGCTCCAGAGTCAACAACTCAGGCGGATTTATCATCCTCCACTAATATAGATTCAATAACGAGTAAATCATATTTACTTGTTTCCTTTTTTCTCCTTCAGCTCAGCAATGTATTTAGGACAATTCCTTTTCCAATTACCATTCTTGTTGCAGTGGAAACATTTTCCTTTAGGCTTGGCATCATTGGAGCCTTTCTTGTCCTTCTTCTTCATGGGCTTTGCCTTAGCCTTGCCAATGCTATTCTTCTTCATCTTTGCAGATTTACAAGACTCGGCAACATTTGCCTCAACACCGGACTTACGAGGATCCACAAGCATGGACTCATAATGGGTGAGCTCATTAAGCAGTTGGGTCAAAGTAAAAGTCGTCTTGTTCATAACATAGTTGTTTTTAAACTGCAGGAAACTCATCGGAAGAGTTTCCATAATCATGGTCACCTGGCTACGCTCGTCAATACGAGCTGCATGGGTTTCAGCAGTGTTGAGATAGGTCATCATCCTTAAGACATGCTCTCAGACTGATGTCTCATTCTTCATCCTTGCAGTCATCGCTGAGACCATGACCTCATTACTTTGACACTCCAAAGGCTGCCCAAACATGCCCTGCAATGACTCCATCATCTGAGATGTTGAAGCCATAGGTTCATGCTTTGCAGCAAGAACCTCAGACATCTCTACTAGCAATTAGCAGTGGGTTTTCTCATTAGTTGTGACCCATTTCTGGTAGGTATCGCGCACAGCTTGGCTAGCATTTCTGGCCAGCTCTGGAAGACTCTCATTCTTCAAGACAAACTTTAGGTCTTCGCTGACCAGGATAGCACTCATGTTACTTTCCCACTTAACATAATTTTCTCCCGTTAATTTATCATTTGAGAGTATGGAAATAATTGGAGAAACAATGGCTGAAAAATAAAATAAACATACATTTAACATTCATTCATCGCATATTAAAATCATCAAATAATTTTGGCATAAAATTAAACATGATGCATGAATCCATTAATAACGAATTAGAAACCTAAGAGAATTACTATGCCACATAAAACTATCATCTCACAAGTAATTGCCACCGTAGGGTAGGTCAAGTACTTGCATGATAGATCGAGACAATCTCAGTCAATTAATATATGCGGGAATAACTCTTATTCCTATAATAAACAACTATCGTATCATTCGATCAAGGAATTTTATTAACAGTTAATTATTCCTTAGTGAATGTGACCCGCCGTTTCGGGATTCTTGTACTTAACGAGTGAAGTGCCGCCGTAGGGTAGGTCAGTTCACAAGGTACATCTAGAATACCTATCCTCTTGGAATCCAATCCTGATATTGAAAAAAATGGACATCATCCATAGGGGGACGAAAGCAAAGCCGTATCGAGACGCCTGTTGAATCTCACATTTTCGGACTAACAACGGAGATCGCAGGATATATTGTCGTATATCCCTCTCCCACTCACTATTTTAAAATTAAGGTTTCTATTTATAAAATATCTAATATTTTAATTTAACTAGTGTGAATTAATTTTTGGCGGCTAAATCCTAACTTTTATTTACACTAGTTCACCATTAGTGACCTAACCAATTATATCACTAATTATCCATTAGTCTCTACTAATAGTATTACTCTATTAACTAATTTAATTAGAGTTAGTGACCTATTATATTTTAACTCTTAGAATATTAGAACACTAATAGGTTTAAAATTTTAGAATCCTAAAATGGTCAAGATTTACATTAAACTATTTAATTAATCTTAGTGCGTTATAAAATCCAATGGTACGTGGAATTGTATCCCGAGTGCAGACCACATTACCGTCCATTCGGATTCAGCTATGGAATTTATATCCGGGTTTCCATCCTATATACCAATGGAATTTATTATGCACTAATTAAGCCCAATATATTATAATACAAATTTTAAACCATAAATCCAATTAATCCAATAAATTGATTTCCATGCATATCATATTCTAATTTAAACACTTTAAATCACATAAAATCATATTTCATGTCTATAATGATAATGCATCTAAAACATGTTATGGCATATGAAATGCAAGAGTAGACACCATAAGCTATATGACATGTTATTCAAACAATTCGAATTAAACATACATATAACATAAAAAAAAAATTTGCATTGATCGGGCTCTTATTTTTTCTATACTAATCTAATTAGTACATAAAAAGACCAAGGCATCCCTTGGTCTTCAAATCCCGCTCTAAGGTGGTGTTGACTCTTTTTGCGAATACGGTGCTCCAAATTACAACAATTGAATTTTTTACATCGAAAAATAAAATTACAACAATTCTAAAAAATGGCCTTATGGCCTTACATCCCAAAATCAAAACCAACTACAAAAATAAGAGCCGAAAAAATTTACGACAAATGCAAAATCCATTCATTACATGAAATTAAAAAAAAAAAACATTCATTATATGAATATTATTTTGTGCCTACTCATCTAAACATGCATATTAATATTTATAACTCATATAAACATATTAAAAATAGTAACTTTAAATGAAAAAGAGAAGGGTTAAGAACACTTTTCAACCTTGCTATGGATGCCAATTGTAGGAAATACTTTCCTCGCATAGCGGAAACGGTTTAGGCACACGGATCGGACTTGAAAAATTTTTCTACCCTTCTGCTTTGAATGCCAAAAGTTACTACTACCACCACTGAAATTTTTCTTCAGTTTTAGACAAAATTCCAGTCCCGAAATAGCCCCAGAACAGTCCCCGAAAAGCCCCAAACAGCCGGACAAAAACTGGACTGTTTTGGACTCGATTCGCGCCAACGCACTGTAGAAACGGCCCTTGAAATGCGTGGACAGAGGATGTGTTTTTTTCTTCTGATTTTTCACTTGAAAACAGTCCCAACACAGCCCCAAAACATCACAAAATGTTCCCCAAAGATTCTGGATTAAAACGAAGCCAAACCGAGTTCCGTTTCACCAAGAAAGGGGCGGCAATGAGCAAAAATAATGCTCACTGTCGTTTACAATAAGAAAGAGATGAAGAGGATGATTTGTTCGACACCAAAAAGTCTTCCGAATTATATCTCGTTAAACTTGTGTGGGCAAGACTCACAAAATCAATCCCTAAACGATTTAGAGATAAAGTCACACAACAATATTGTTCTTTTTATTTTTGTTTTTCTTATCTATCTTTTGTTTTGATTTCTCAACTTTTGAGAGAATTGGAGACGAAGAAAAAGGTGGCTAGGGTTAGAATGAGAATCTTTTTCAAAAAGGAAAATAAATCTTCTTTTTATACCTAGGATTATTTGTTTCCAAAATAAACAAAACTCTTCCCTTTTTCCACCTCCAAAATTCGGCCAAGGCATAGAAAAAATATTAATTTCGTAACTCCAATATTAACTTTCCATAAAGCCCATATATGTTACAAAAATAAATATTTAATTAACCTTTTGAAAGTCATAACTTCCAAAATAATAACAAGGGTTTCCAAAACCCAAAATTGGAAATTCCAACTTTAGCCTTATTAAATTATATCAAATATAATTTTATTTTATTCATTTTAATAATTATCTTATAATTATTAAAACCATATATTAACTTTTAATATATAGTTCCAAGTGTTACAAAATAATATTAGTAAATCGAGCTAACACGGGGACCAAATTGACCTACGGTTCCGAGCTCCAATAATCTTGAAATATTAATTAAGCTCGTAATTAAATATTCCAAATTATTAACTCCGGGTTATTCCATTAAAAACCCGAGGTTGCACTCTCGTTGCCGCAGATGATATATTAAGCTGAACCAAGTCGGTGTCCATCGATATAGTCAATACATACGGATTGACCCTTCACGAGTATCTCGTAATTAGAGTTGGGTCATAATATCCGTTATACCCCTCTAATTATTTATACCTTAAGTACCACTGATTCTCTAATGAATGATTTATTCATAACCATTATGAATTTTAATCTTTCTATTCGTAATAGAAAGACTTGAGCGCTCAAACCATTCAAGTACCGAATCAACCATTAAGAAAGATACTCCTCTACTTCTCGCAAGAATGAGTGAACTCCATATCTATGTAAAACGTTCTCAGCTACACAACAGACCATGCCCCCAAAATACGTAGCTATTGATGGGACTGCTACACCAACCTCACCTTTGTAAATCAAAGGACATAGCCTGCCATGCAGAAGTTCGTAGTACATTCAGGATTATGATCAATCCATATATGACCATCTAGTAGATCAAAATGACTTTCTTTATTTAACGGATATTAAAAGAATGTCATTTCCATCTGGGTCCAGTCCTATATGATCACAACATACAAGGTGCCTCCATTCTCATGTCTCTACATAGATGATCCCAGATCAAGGTCGCCATACAAATATAGAATGGACCGCAGCTATGGATAAACCACAAACAAAGTACCAGCTTTGTTTGCTCTCCATGGACTATTTAAGATTACTAACTTCAGATTTAAATCCTCTTGTGTATGACACTCATCACTAAGTCTGAAGGAACATAAGTAATCTAGGGTATTCAAGATAATTTATAATATGCGAAAATTAACCAAACACTTTGATAAATGAATAATGCATCATTTTATTTCAAAACACATAAAGCCGTTTAAATCATATGTAGCTCTAGGGAAAATATCCCAACAAGTACCTTTAAGATACTTTAGGATATGTTTAATGGTCATCCACTGGTCATTTCCTGGATTGGACTGATATCTACAGGTTACACTAATAGCAAAACTGATATCAGGTCTTGCACATAACATGACAGATATTATGCAACCCAAACACAAAGCATAAGGTTGGTTAGACATTCTAACCTTCTCATCTTCTGTTTGTGGACTCATCTGTTGGATAATTATGACCCATAGCGTCACTATTTGAACAGATCACGGTGTTGTTGTACAAATTAAATATGTGACAAATGAGATTGCACTCTTATCATTTGTGATTAGATCACCTAGATATATAAATGATAGGAGGTCCCTGTGATTTGTTCCTGGATTGAGAATGATATGAGACAGTATCAATCCACGAAGGATAAATCATTAAATATCCCTAGTCAGAGCATTATCGAGATTGGACATCGATGAATGCGTAAAAGACTAGTATTACACTTGTGCGCATTGTGAGGGCACAACGGCATAGTTCTCATATATTTGGGTATAGGATACTCATGCAAGTGTAATAGGAGGTTGTGTTTCACCGATGGTACGGGAAACAGCTTTGATCTGGATAAGACCCTCTCGGAATTCCATTGGTAGTATGACTATGTGTCTATGGAAATCCGAAATCAGGGTAGGTTTATTTGGTCTTAACATGAGACTTGCACCGCTAATACTTGCGACAATCAATATACTTTGGTTGAGGTCGTCCAGGGCTTTAACTGGTTCTTTGTACGCCAATACTGGGTATATTGAGAATCGTAGTGTGTTGGGTGTGATGTCAAGACGGAAGTGTCACTCCAGTCATATGGAGTTGATGATCGCGTAGAGATACAGAACTGGTTCTCTAAATAAGGTTGCCCACATCGGGATAATATGACTTGGTCATGATTATCCGATTTTAAAGAGACTAGTTGCTCGTAATCTGATATATGCTTCGTATGGGGCAGACACTGTACTAGCCCCAGGCCTCGCATGTGATCATCTGATACTGGATAGAAATACGCAATACTACGTATACTACGCCTGATACAGATCCTTTATTCCTGTAAGGATATTTCTGGAGAATTGGGTAGGCATGGCACTTTTCTAGAGGCCAACCATGTCTTGTAAATCGGTATAAACGTGGTACGAGGTACTTACGTGTTCGGATAGTCCGACGACCGAATTTACTGCCAATATATCCGGGGATCTCATGGGTCGCTTCCCAAAGATTCACCGATGACGTATAACTCGCACTCTAAATTAGTCTGGGATTAATTAGAATAGAGAGAAAATTAATCTGGGATTAATTACGGAGATATTTTATCTGGGATAAAATATCATTTAAAGAGAGAGAACGATTAATTTAGAATTAATCGGCAAATTAATATATTTTATATATTAAACGAAATTGGATTTCGACGCGGAATTAAAATTAGATTTTAATTCGGGGGAACGAATTAATTTAGAATTAATTCATAAGCAACGTGAATAGTGACTTCACTAGGCGTAATCATTTAATTACGACGCAACGAAAAATTCGTTAATTTGGAATTAGCGAACCTGAGCCCGAGATTATTTGCGAGCGCATTAGCATTTCGAATTCGAGTGCGGCACGTAAGTCAAATCAAGCGTCAAATCGCTAGTCGCATCTAGCGTCACATCAAGCGTCAAATCATGTCACTTTGATTGATGTGACACTTGATTGATTGATGTGACAACTAGTCAATTTAAGTGATGGTAGTTGTTTGGTTAGTGAGTGAGTGTGGAACACTCAACGGTGGTGTAAAGTTTTTTGAAAGCTTAACAAGACATTTACAATATTTTAATATATGGTTTATATGTCTTTGATTTTTTGAAAATCAACACAACTCTCACAACTCCTTTCTATCTCCATTTCTCTCTTCTTACATGCCCTTGGAGGGCTATTTCCTCACTGTTTTTCTGCCCAGAAACCGTAAGCAATGGAAGCCTAGAGTTGGATTTTTGTGGCAAAAATCGCAAGTGCTAGCACACTACGAGACATGCGAAGGTGATAGAGAAGTCCACCCATGAGCCGGGAATCGTTCGACGAAGCTTGGAGCTTGTTCAAGGACCTCCAAAGGCCGAAACCAGTGAGCTCAAAACTGAACTGCCGAACCAGTCCACTGCCGAGCAAGATCAATTTTTTTTGCCTCCGCATCGCTCAACCGCTCGATGTAAGTATTCCATGACTTCTCGAATATATTCACACATGTTCATGCTTGATTTATGATCCTTGGGACCCTAGATAATATCCTACAATGGTATCAGACCTTGGTTAAAAGCATGAAAATTATTTAGGGCTTAAAATTGGGCAGACTTGATTTTGAGCATGATTAATGAAATTGGATGGATTAGTATGCTTAAATGTGTTTGAATTAAGGATTGATTGGATCAATTTGTTGAAATTGTGTTTGGAACAAATTTCCCCAATTTTTTGGTGTTGGCCGAAAATGTGATGCCCTAAAATGTCTTGGGATTTTTGATTTTTGACAATTTGATGTGTTGGAAATCATTCGGGAATATGATTTAATGTCGATTGTGGGTTTAATTGGATTGAAACCGAATCGGACAAAAATTCCCTATGAAAGCCGAGAGTCTAGAAGCATGATTGGGTTTTATTTTTTGTTAATTTGTGTTGGACACTAATTGATGTAGATGAGCATGATTAATTAGCCTAATTTGTGTTTTGGAAATAATGATTTGGGTGATTAATTATGTTAATGCACTTTGATTAATTAAATTATAAAATTGGATTTTAGTAATTTAGATAATTGGGCTAATTTCAGAAATTGGGCTTGAAATGTTGTAAATGGGCTTATTGGGCTTTGTTGTACAAAGTTGGGTTAAGGCAAATTGGATTGGATCCAATTGGACCCAAAACCGCCTCCATAAAGCCCAAATGCGACTTAATGGACCTTTAAATTTTAATTGGGCCTAATGGGCCAAGATTGATTTCTGGGCTTATGGGGTAACTCCCGGATTGGATCTTGGTTATTCGGTTTGACCCGAGTTGACCAAAAGTCCACGCCTCAAGAAATTAATTAAAAGCCCATTGGACTTTAATTAAATTGACGTTGGACGTTTATCGGGCTTTGAGACCCGTAACGATTAAATTTGGAATTTAAGTCGTAAAGGTTCGTAAATAAAGTGTGATATTTAATTTGGAATTAAATAGTGAGTTAGAATTGAATGCATATTAAATTGGATTTAATGATGTAGTTTAATTTAATTCAAGAATTCGTACTTTGAGTACTTATTCGCAAAAACGAGTTTGACTCAAAAGCAAAATCAAATCGTTGTTTGAACATTGGATGATCACTAATTATCAGATTAATTAATTTGATTAGATTGATTGATAACATGCTTGTGTGAATACATAGTTGCAATGCATGAATAATGTATATCGGATGGATATTAGATGGGTGGGACAATTTTAGAAATTGTTGTAATAAATTTGATTTATTAATTGGACCTGCGTGTCCAGCCTTATAGCTCCATATTCTTTGTATTCTCTTCTCACCTATTCCCCTCAATGTAAATGAGGTTTCTTTAGAAGTGTAGTGTAACAGGTAGAAGTAATACATGTGCTAGCGGGAGAGAGAAATGGAGAGATTTGATCTAGGATCAATGTGTAAAGTATCCATCCGCATATCATTATTATTTTTTCATATGCACTTTATTATGTATTTAGAATGCATGTTTAAGGGTGTATGATGATGAGACCTTAACAAAGATAATAAATTGGTTGCCAATTTGCACTCGAAAAACCCTCGCATAATATTAAGCGGCTTTCCTTCCATTGAGTGATTCTCACTCAAGATCTAAGACTGGCATTGGCTTGTTGGCCAAAGTCAAGGCCTTTGTCCATCAAGGATGTGTTTGAATCACGAGAGCTTTGTTACATGTCAGTGTCTTGTCCAAGTTGTGGTTTTTTGGCCAAAGTCAAGACCACTTCTTATCCATCGACATTGATTACGAAGCTTTCCATGGTCAATGGGCAGCGCTTGACTGGGATCACTAAGTTTGTTGTGCCAAAGCCAAGGCTTAGTTGATTTAGAGGAAAAAGGTTAGGTAATACATTGGATGTATTGGCATATATAAGATATATGTTTCGGACTTGGATGTCCCCCTACCGGATCAAGGAATTGGATTGGATCCAATCGATCTTAGAGATCTACCTAGTTAATTATCATACAATTTGTTGGCCAAAGTCAAGATTATGTGATATTTAACGGGATCCTAGCCCACTAGGAAACGCGGTTTCCCGAGTACTCGACAGAGGGTTAGAGGCTCGCCGAAAAATAGTGGGAGGCAAGAATTGAATTTGAAATATTAGTTTAATTACTTGCCATACGCGCTCAAATCAAATATCATTCGTCAAATAAATTAAATGTTAGTTGGACTAATATTTAAATTGTTGTTTTATAAATAGTTGGACTATATTCAAACTATTCATTTATAGTTGATTTTATAATTGGATTATAGTAATCAATATAATTGATTTTAATCTATTAAATTATAGTTGATTAAATAGTTGGACTATTGTAATCATTATAATAAATAGTACCATAATCGTTGATTAAATAGTTGGACTATTAGAATCAAGATAAAATTGAAAGATTGACGTTTAATACATAATCCTAGGGAAAATGTATTTAAATGGTTTAATTTTCAAATTGGGAATAATTTCAGGATGGTCCGGGAAAAATAATAAGTTATTTTATTTGATAAAATAATATATATTAAGCCTAAGCCCGGAGTTAAGCAAACAGTAGAGCATAATCTTTGGAAGATTATGTGATGATAACTTTAGTGCTTAATCCATTTAGCTTGTCGCAGTAGACTCCTTAATTTCTGAATCAGAACTAAGGATTAGATCCTTAAAGTATGATAAAGAAATTGAAGGATCTTCATAAATCTATGCTTAGATTTTAGAAGTACTAATATTGCAATAGTAAACTCTTGGAGAGTTAATGACTATTCTCAAGGAGACAAAGTCAAAATTTGCAATAAGGCAAGTAGCGCAAGGCGCACCTTACTTCGATATTCTAGAAGGCCAAGGTTTGGCCAAAGGCTTCTGGAGTGTTGAAACTGGCAAAGGCAAAATCATTATAATGTTCTGGGAAGATAAAGGACATATCCCAAAATGTCTGCCTAAATGTGGCAAACGGGATCGCGGAAGCGTGACTGCCATTTGGACAAAGCAGACATGAAGGAATTGAAGACGAGCAAGGCTCTGACTTCAAATATGTTTGTCAAAATTATGTTCACTACTAGTATTAAAATTACATTTTAAACACTTAGTGTGATACATAAATATATATTGATGTTCAGAATCTGTTTTGAACATGATATTGACTTCAATAGAGATTTATCTGCGAATTGTAAATGGGACGAAAGTCGTTGTTTTAACCGTAGATACCTAAGTTTAGGAACTACCTTCGGGTGTGTACCTAAAATAGGAAACTGTTATAATGTAACTAGTTTGACTAGATACATTATCTCTATATTAGTGTTTAACCTGTTGCCGGTAAAACCTTTATATTCTAGAACACTAAAGTGTTTCATTATATAAAGATGATATTTAGATAAACACATTAGATGTGAATAAAAGAATTTATATTTTGAATATAAATAAATCTCAAATATATAACATGACAAACAAATAGCTCGAACTGATTTGATCAGGAGAAACATACAGTGGCATTGTTGTCAGGGACACAATCAAACAAGACTTGTATATCCGCACTTTTGAAGTGTGGGTACTAGGACTAATTTGATTCCAATCAAATAATGTCTACGAATCTAGTTTATTGGGCAATGTTCCTATAACACTATTTACTTGGTAAAAGTGTAAATGCCACCGATCTTTTAGCCCTAGTTCATAGTGAAGCAAGTGGGCCCATGTTTCCAATTTATGTCGCATCAGATAGACAAAACCGTACTATGACAGATCATCGGTAAAGGTAACGAAGTACGAATAACCACTATGAGCAGTCTGACTTAGTGGACCATATACATCAAAATGTACGAGTTCTAGTAAGTTAGTGGCGCGGTGTCCAACACCAGAAAATGGGGTTTTGGTTATCTTACCCTGAATACATGATTCACAAGTTGGATAGGGTTCAATGGTGAGATCTGGTATCAAACCATTCCTAATCAATTGGGTAAGGCGTTTAACGCCTATACAACCTAGCCTCATGTGCCATAGTTCAGTATTATTAACAACAGGTAAACTACGTTTATTAATCATAGTATTCAAAATATCTTTAGAAGTATGCAATGTGCAATGACCATGCTCATTTGGACAACAAAGGATCTGAATATTAAGTTTATCATATAAATACAAAGAACAGTTCTTAATATTAATACGATAACCTTCTGTATCTAATACAAAAAGAGATATAATATTTGCTACACATCCTGGTACAACGTAGCAATCATACAACAAAAGGCTCTCATTCGGCAAAGGGATCTCGCATACTCCCACTGCAACTGCATCCAGAGAGTCTCCACTCCCAAAACGCAACTGTATCTCTCCAGGCTTCAGTTTCTTAATTTCCTTCAGCACCTACAACGAATCGTAAATGTGAACAGGACAAACAAAATCCAAAATCCAGCTGGATGTAACAGCTTCACAAGCCAGTGAGATATCAATAACTGGAAAAATAAATGTACCTGATGTAGATGATCTCTACTTCCTTATATGGGCAATGTAGTTAGGACAGTTCCTTTTCCAGTACCCGACTTTACTGCAGAGATGGCATTTGTCTTCAGAAGTCCTATTGGGCTTTTTTATCTTTCCTTGTGGTGGAGGACCAAAACCCTTCTTCTTCTTTGCTTTCGTCTTCTTTCCCTTTGGCCAGGTCTGGGAAGAAGCACAGAGTGAAGTAGGTTTCGGAGGGCAAGTCGGTACTCCCTTCCTTAGGTCCTCTTCCGCCGTGATCAGCATCCTATGCAGTTCATGGTAGGAACAGATAATCCCATTCATGTAAAATACATCACGAATTGGCGATAAGAAGCTGGGAGCGAACTAAGAATGAAACTCCTACCGAGAATATCATTCAAAGAGAGATTATGTTGCCTCGGTTATTCGATCAAGTGAGGAACATGCAAGCTCATAGCTTACCCCTCGTCCAGTCGCGCATGGAACAGTTCCATCGCAACTTTATGAACAACAATTTGTTCTTGGTTCATGTACGATTCTCTTAATCGCATCATAATATTATACGCATATGTCATGCCATAGTATTGTTTCTTGAGTCCTGGTGCCAGTGAACTTAAGATGTATGATTTAACTTCTAAATCATCATCTTTCCAATCTTGGAAAACTTGGAGTTCCTCCGGTGTTGCGTCCTCAGACACAGCAAGGGGCAGCGGACCATCGAGTATATATCTAAACTTTTCAGAATGAAGGACGATCCTTAAATCCAAATCCCAATCGGCGAAGTTCTCAGCGCCTTTAAGTTTGTTCGTATCCAACATACGAGCAAATGGATTAGTCGATTGTGCCGCCATCGCAAATCTATCATATAGATTACGAAAAACGGTTAGTAGAAATAAAGCAGTTTCATATAATATCGAAAGCATTAACCAGATCATGGATTTTTAATCTAAAAATGCCCATCCCAATAAATCATGCAATACTGTAATCCCCAAACAGAATACAAAGATTTAATAATTAAATTAAATATAAATAGTGAAAGATGGATCCCATGAATATATTTCAGCTCACAGTTTTGGCACGTTCTCGCCTACGTATATTCATCAGGTAGACAACTCATTGTCAATCACTCAATAGTGACTCTTGGGTTTCCGGTCCTGGTCCTTTCTCGTTGTGACAGCTTTGGCACGTTCACAAGGAGGCATACCAAGGTTAAACTTGTCAATGATTAACTCAAGCTACTTGCGTAACCCTGACAGCTTTGGCACGTTCAGGATTCCGCTTTCACTGGAATTTATCTAGTATCTAATATACATCCGGTATAAATAAATTTCTATCGGCTACACCCTCACAGCTTTGGCACGTTCTTGGATGTAGTCATAGAAAATATATTCATAAACCGTATTGACAAGACAAACCATGTTTGATGAGTGGCAATTATATCATTATTTCCCACTCATTTAACCTAATATTTTGTATAGTTTCTTAAGTTTTGTGAATATTTTGATATGTTTTGTGTTATTTTGTAGATAAATAAAGTTTCAGGACATTCTGGAGGTGATTTGGGGCCAAAACAGTGAAAATTAATAAAAAGGGCAATTTGGTAATTTTGGCGCGTCGCGACGCCTAACATGTACCAAGACTTGCTAACGTGCGTCGGGCCCACAAGTCAGAATCTGAGAAGTTTGACTTTGCTAACGTGCGTCGTGCCACGTGTCACCATCACAACCGATCTCCTAACGTGCGTTATAACACGTGTCATCATCCTACGGTGCCGACAGTCGCCCTCCCCACGTGCTGCCACATGTCACTTCACATCATCGTCCACATCACCAGTTGACCGAGTCAACATGCCACGTCATCATCACCCAATCACAGCGTGCCACGTGTCATCATTCTATGGTACCGACAGTCACTTTCGCCACTTCATCACCACGTCAGCTCAATCATTCAGCTCCCAGCCACCTTGCCACGTGTCACCTTATCATCTTATCCGAAATGCCACGTGTCAGATAAAGAATCTGAAGCCGATGAATCAGAAAGCGACATGTGTCGCGTCGCAACGGGTAAAGCCTTGCGCCTCGCGACGCCCGAAGCCCACTGACGCCTATAAATTCAGTTCGATTTCATAATTCAAATCATGCCTTCCTTGAGTTTTGTAAGGACTTTAAGGATTGTATCTTGTGTGTTTAAGTTTTTTGTAATTTAAATTAAGCATTTTTACTTTTAGTATTTTTAATTATGCACTTTTATTTTTGTAATAAAATTTTATTTTATTTTATTTTTGTTCTTTTATGTTCAGTAGTTAATTTACTGCTAGAGTAAAGATGAAGCTTTTTACTTTTATAATTTAGATTAATCTCCCTTAATTATAATATATAAATTATTTAAAACCTGACTTAATAAGGATACCGATATATTGGTCGGTTGGTAATTATTTATAAATTGGTTTTAACCTGACTTAATGAGGATACCGCCTGGTTGGTCGGTTGGTAATTAATTATTAATTTGACTTAATCAGGATACCGCCTATATGGCTGGTTGGTAATTATCACGCAAATTTATATATTATAATAATGGAGATTTCTAAATTAGAAATAGTAAACGTAGATTAATCTCACTTCAATTATAATATGGAAATTGTGATTTAATAATATGAAATAAAAGTTGATTCTGCCTAATGGCTGGTTTTAATTATGTAACATAATGTGACACCGCCTATATGGCTGGTCTTTAGGTGACAGATAATTACCGCCTATATGGTTGGTTTATGGATAAATAATAACACCGCCATTATGGCTGGTTCAACTTAATAGGATAATACTGGAAATTTTCATATTATAATAATTTGAGATTTCTAAAAGTGGATCCCATATCCCCAGCATTTTATTTTTATTCTAGGAAAGTGATGAAACACAATATTACTAGGCTTAATAATTTATTTAATTATTTATTCGGTAATTCTTTAGTTTGTTTATTGAGTCTTAAGTTTAATGCTTCTTGTTGTCTGATCACCAATAAGATTGATATGGTAAACTTAAAATGAACTAGACATAGGGATTTTAGGTTTCAGCCTTAGATTCAATAGCCCACGATCTTCCTTGAGGATAGATAACTCTTTAATAGATTTTCTTACAGGATAGACATATACCTGTCGGGCGGGGGTAGCCATAATTGGAACTTAATCTTAATGAATCCATGTAATTTAGTTGACATAGACATATGGTTCAATTGGGTTATACTGGGTATTTGCGTCTGGGCATCGACAGAGGCTTTTGCATATTTTCGTGTTCCAGGTTAGCAAAATGATTTATTACACATATGTAAGAGAATTAATTCATCTTTATAATAATATTGTGTGGAGCCACGACCCTAGATCTTTGAGTCTTTTCTTTTATTTTCCTTAATATTTTCTTTTGAGTCTGTTTTTATTTTAATTAGCAAATCCACATTCAACCAACCAAAAGTAATCAATTCCCTTCTCCCTATAATTAGATACCTGTAAATAAATAGTATCAATAATTAATAACAACAGTAGGAATTAAGTCCTCGTGGGATCGATATTTTTATACTACTTGAACGATACGTGCATTTGCGTTATACGTGTGTGTTTACGCCGGTCAAGTTTTTGGCGCCGTTGCCGCGGACTTATTTTTCTTGAGTTATTAATTTTGAAGCTATCTAATTTACTTGTATCTAATTTTCTTTATTTTTATCTGTAATTTTTATTTCTTTCTTTTGTTTTCAGGTGATTGAAAAATGGAACATTATTGGGAGATTGAAAGATTACGAGCTTTACTAGAAGAAGCTACATCCCAAATCTAGGAGCAACAGTCTGGTTTTCTGAGGCCTGTTGTTCATCCCAACAATTATCACTGGATGTCAGAATCAAGCAATACTACATTTGCTCATCAAAATGAAATGGGGAGATGTGTGATATGTGATGGTAGCCACCCGAGCAATCAATGTATATACCTTTCAGAGTGGTAGAATTTTTTGAATCATTCAAGGTATGAAGAATCATCACATTTTCCATCTTATCCACCATCAATCTACAATCTTCATCAAGAACCAGAACCATCAGAGGAAGATCAGTTGATTGACTTGCTCAAAGATTGGCTCGAGGAACGGGAAGCTCAATTTGATGCACAAATTCAGAGTCAATCGGCATCTATACAGAGGATGACAGATCAAGTTAGACAATTAACAGATAACTTGAATCACATATCTCACGGAGCAAATTCAAAAAATACTGAAGAAGCTTTTGAATATCCTGAGATTCATCATGATATCATAACAGAGGACGAGGCTGAGCAGTATTAAGAATCATAGGTATTAGTTCAGGAGCCTGAACCAACAAAGTCTTAATTTGATTTTTATTATTCTTCTGACTCTGACGAGGATGAATAAGCTGAGCTATTTGTACCAATTGTACCAACAAAGGAGGATGAAACTTTCTATCCTCCAAATGAAGATTTTGGAGCTTCCATTGCACAAATATTTGAAGAAGATCTACCTGAGCCAATCATTTCACTCAGATTAGAGGATGAAGACCTAAAAACATACATAACTTTACATCCTCAGATTGACACTTATGGAGCATGCATTTCACAGATGACGGATGAAGAATTGAATACGAAAATTTTAAAATTCATCTGTGAAGAAAATGTGGAGCAAGAAGCAGAGCAAATGGAGGAGCAAATGTCTGAACTTATTAAAGATCCAGAGCATCCAGGCGAAACATCACTGTTTTGGGGAGTACAAATCAAAGATATCACCCAGAAGCTTGACAGAATGGAACTCCCATTCCAAGTCAAGCACCATACAAGACCTCCTGATTTTCTTTCTTTCTTTTTAGGAATTACTGGAGCGATAAAGATCAAAAAGGTGGCACGAGCACTGAATGAGACAAAACTCTTTTTACCACCTTACCGTTGGAAGATACCCTTCAAAAGCAATGCACATGGGAATGTCTTTAATAGGACATCAAAAACGACGCGGAAACCTCCTTGATGGATAGATTTCAGTCACATCTGGCTGAAGGCGAAAAATTTGGTGCTAGCAGGGAGGCAACCCATGCACTTTGTTGTAATTTCTATTTTTATATTTTGTGTATACATGTTGAAGAGTTTTTAATTTCGTGTGTTAATTTTGTAGGGAAAAGCTCAGCCAAAGCATAAGACAGAAGGAATGGTATTTGGCAAAGATAAGAGATAATTCATTAGCGATGGCTGAGTAATGAATGGATTCTTGAGACGCATCCTAATGAATTTATACTAAGCGAATGGCATATTGCGTACACAATTCTGTTGCCTTAATTATTTCTTTGATTTGCTTTTCTGTTGTAATTATCTTTATTTTCGTAGACAAAATCTAGACTTTTTGACCTTTCACGATTTCTTTTATTGTTTAGCTAACAATCGTCCTTTGGAAGATACTAGTGCTATTATTACTCACCCTTTTCAGGTTCTATAAATTCAGCATGTCATTGCACTTTTGAAGACATCCAGAGTAAAACATAGAAGCCACTTCAAGAAGACGAGTTGAAAACATCTGTGTGTTTTGCGGTACTAGTGTTGGTATTAAGCCGCAATACATATAGGCAGAACAGGAATTGGGTCTAGTCTTAGCTACAAGGAATATGCATTTAGTATATGGCGGAGGCAATCTTGGACTAATGTGGATCGTTTCAAAGGTCGTACAGGAAGGAGGCAGTCACGTTTTGGGAATCATCCCAAAACCCTTGGTAGAGGCAAATCTTATTGAACCATCAAACGGAGAGGAACTGATCATGCCAGGTATGTCTGAACGATTGGTAAAAATGATTAACTGTGCTGATGCTTTTATTGCTTTGCCAGGTGGCTTGGGCACATTGGAGGAAATCTTTATAGTGTTATCTTGGGCGAACTTGAACATACACCAGAAACCAATTGGGCTGTTTAACATTGATGGATTTTATGATTTTCTTTGTGTGTTTCTTGATGATGCCCGGAGAAATGGGTTCGTGTCAAAACCTTTAAAAGAACTCCTCTTCACTGCAAGAACTGCTCCGGATCTAATTGACCAAATCTTAGCCTATGAACCACAAATTGACCATATCCTTTCAAAGATAAATTGGTCTGAAGACGATCGTGGTAAGAGTCATCGGATTAATCTGGATCTTAACCTTTAACTTTTCGTGTAGAATTTCAGCTAACCAGGTACTATCTTCCAAACTCTTCTTCTACTGTTTAAGAAATTGGGGACAATGTCTCATTTAGGTTTGGGGGAGGGAATTAGTTGATCAGTATCTTATTTTTAGTTGTGTGTTGTTTTTATTTTTAGTCCAAATTGTTTTTCGAAAAATACAAAAAAATTGAAAATTTTTCAAAAATTACAAAAACATTTTGCGTTTTTGTGTTTTTATTTTGACTAAAAAGGTGAAATTGGTAAGAGATAGCTGAGTAAGGAGTTTCCACTCCTGAGACGTATCTCAAACCTAATTCGAAACAAGTTCATTTTTGTTTATTTCCTTTTGAATTATTTAATTTTTGAAATCTCCATAATACTGACTAAAATGGATCTTCATATGCTCAGTTAGCAGATATTATCAACATGCATAATAACATACGGACATAAGGTATAATTGAAAAGTTTGTAATATTCAGTGCTCTAGTTTAATTGGAGGAAGCATCTCAAAAAGTGATGGAGTAAAAAAAAAAAAAAAAAAACTTCTGAGATTCGAGTTATTAAGTCTGTAAGGGTGTTTTAACACATAGTGCCCTAAAGCCAATTGGTTTGGGAGTCACTGGCCCAAAGCTCGCTACATGGATCAAAGATGCTGCAAAAATATATATATCTGAAGTCTGAGTAATTAAGTCCGTAGGGGTGTCTTAACACATGGTGCCCTAAAGCCAACTGGTTTGGGAGCCATCGACCCAACACTCGCTATATAGACGGAAGGTATTGTATATAAATAAAAAAAAATCAAAAATCAAAGAAAAAATCAGAAAAATTATTCCATTGCTACAAAAAGGTGTGAATTCTGATAAAACTTTAGGACAAAAATATTACTCTCTTCTCAACTGCACTTATGACTGTTGTGGGCAAAAATTAGTTGATTAATATTTTGATGGCTGTGTATATGGAGAATGGTAAATATAATCGGAGAAATTACTTATTCAGTAATTTAGAAAGAAACAAAACAACTAGTAACTTGGAGTAAAAGTTTCACCTGATTAGTCACTAACTTCTTTATTCTCTTTTCTCTTGTCTTTTTGCTTTTCTGTGCATTAGTTTCACTACCTTTTTACTTTTGTAAAATGTTTGTGGGTATCATTGCTGTAAACCCTCACGAGACTACAACTCTTCCACTAGGGACACCTAGGAGTTTAAAGGCTTGTTGCATACGCTAAATGCAACTGTGATCCCTACGAAAGTGGGTTAGTTAAATCTTATTTTAAAGATGTTTATGTTATATTATTCTGTGTTTTGCTCGAGGACTAGCAAAATGTTAGGTTTGGGGGTGTGATGAGTGGTAATTATATCATTATTTCCCACTCATTTAACCTAATATTTTGTATAGTTTCTTGAGTTTTGTGAATATTTTGATGTGTTTTGTGTTATTTTGTAGATAAATAAAGTTTCAGGACATTCTAGAGGTGATTTGGGGCCAAAAGAGTGAAAATTGGACAAAAGGACATTTTGGTAATTTTGGCGCGTCGCGACGATTAACATGCACCAAGACTTGCTAACGTGCGCCGGGTCCACAAGTCAGAAACTGAGAAGTTTGACTTTGCTAACGTGCGTCGTGCCACGTGTCACCATCACAGCCGATCTACTAACGTGCGCCGTGACACGTGTCATCATCCTACGGTGCCGACAGTCGCCCTCGCCACGTGCCGCCAAGTGTCACTCCACGTAATCATCCACATCACCAGTTGACCGAGTCAACATGCCACGTCACTGCCACATCATCATCAGCCAATCACAGCGTGCCACGTGTCATAATTCTATGGTGCCGACAGTCACTTTCGCCACGTGTCGCCACGTCAGCCCCACGTCATCGCCACGTCAGCTTAATCATTCAGCTCATAGCCGCCTTGCCACGTGTCACCTTATCATCTTATCTGGAATGCCATGTGTCAGATAAAGAATCTGAAGCCGACGAATCAGAAAGCGACACGTGTCACGTCGCGACGGGCAAAGCCTTGAGCGTCGCGACGCCCGAAGCCCACTGACGCCTATAAATTCAGCTCGATTTCAGAATTCAAATCATGCCTTCCTTGAGTTTTGTAAGGACTTTAAGGATTGCATCTTGTGTGTTTAAGTTTTTTGTAATTTAAATTCAGCATTTTTACTTTTAGTATTTTTAATTATGCACTTTTACTTTTTGTAATAAAATTTTATTTTATTTTCTTTTTGTTCTTCTATGTTCATTAGTTAATTTACTGCTGGGGTAAAGATGAAGCTTTTTACTTTTATAATTTAGATTAATCTCCCTTAATTATAATATATAAATTATTTAAAACCTGACATAATAAGGATACCGCTATATTGGTCGGTTGGTAATTATTTATAAATTGGTTTTAACCTGACTAAATAAGGATACTGTGGGACACAAGAACTGGACGACGCATGCTGTCCCGGGCTCGCGGCCCGGTCGGGAGTACGGAATAGTCCACGGAGGAACTAAACCGGAGAAATAACATGGAGTCGCCACCCGGTGTGAACCGGGAAAATGAGATTTAAGGCCGCACTCACCCCTCGCAAGGGAAGACCTCAAACCGTTGGGTTCGAAATGGTCCCTTACTTATGTCACTTGTAATGAAAGGATTTATGTAATAATTTAATCAAGTTTAAGTAACACTTATTTCCAAGAGTATCATGCTTCTAAATTCACATGCATACATCAACAAGTTCATCTAAATTTACATGTAACACATATCTGAATTTGCATACAGCCTATTAGCATGTAATCTATGTCTCAATTTGCATACATAAAGATTAACATACGGCAAGTATACAAGTTAATAAACACATTATACTCATACATGTGGGGAATACAGATGAACGACACCAACACAATTTTGCATAATGCATAGAAACAATCAGGTTCATCATACGAAGGAATAGCTACTAGGGACAATTATGTACGAAATCTGACGAAAATAACTCAGTTTAGTGGGCGCGCGTTCGTGTAGCGTTCGAACGGAGCCTGACCTGATGCATGAAACACTAAGAAGATGCGTGCACGTTCGCATAGCGTTTGATAACGCGTTCGAACGGTAAACAGAAGGTTCGCGTTCGTATAGCGTTCGAGAATGCGTTCGAATGGAACCAGACCTGATGCATGATGAAACTAAGAAAGTGCGTGCGCGTTCACGTAGCGTTTGTAAACGCGTTCGAACGGTAAACAGAAGGTTCGCGTTCGTATGGCATTCGAGAACGTGTTCGAACGGAACCAGACCTGATGCATGCAATACATTCATAGGCAAACAAATCCACAATGTGGGACCACACGTATCCGATTGAACTCATCTCACACCCAACCGGATATACACCAACCGGCGCGGCGAAACATCGTGGTAAAGGATTTTAACCCCTCCAAATAGGGGACCTTTAATCCGACTAACTAAGCCCATGCGCTCGATCGCATCATGCATACAAAGAATAAAGAAACAATAATACCAAACTTAGTATGCCCGATTGAACGTATCTTGCATTCAACCGAACACACATCAACCGGCGCGACAAAGCATCGTGGTAAAGGGTTTTAACCCCTTCAAATAGGGGACCTTTCATCGCACTTACTAAGCCCATGCGCTCGATTGAATCATGCATAAATAAGCAACATGCAGAATTCAAGTGACGAAAAATAAATAAATCAAAGCAACACAACACAAAAGAGGGTGTCGTTTACTCAAGCGGTACGTGGAATTGTATCTCGAGTACAGATCATACTACCGTCCATTCGGAATCGGCTATGAAATTTATGTCCGGGTTTCCATCCGATATACCGCGAGAGTTGGCACATCTCTCATTTTATTCCAAAGCCACAACATACAACATCTCATAATTCATGCATATTTATCTACTCAAGGGCCACAACATGCATTTCAACATAACAATCATGCAAGCAATACTCAATAAATAATACAAATAAAACAGAAAACGAGTGTGGAAAATACCCTCAGGTCTAACCTTTTTGCCAACTTTCAGGCTTGCGTTTCACGGACGTCGGAAGGGTAAGGCTCCTCAACTTCTCCGGTTCACTGGTTTAGCGTCCTAGCTCACTGTTTTGCTGTTTTGCTTGCTGTTTGGTCTCCGTTCTGCTGCTGTTCGGCCTCTGTTTTGCTGCTCACTGTTCAGGTCACTTGTTTTGATGTTTCAACGGACTTTTCCGAGTGTTTTTTGTGGGTTTTTAGTGTAGTCTTGTGTGATTATTTTAAGGATTATGAATGCAGTTTTCATGTTACTGGTTTGAGGATTTTAGGGACTGTTTTAAGAGGATTTGGTTGCTGTTTTGGGGGTGTATTTTCGGTGATGTGTGGGGAGTTTATGGAGGTGGTTTTCAGTGGTGGTTAGGGGCTGTATTGGTGGTTGTAATGGCTGTTAAAATTCGGCAATGGAGGGGATGGAGGATAGTGGTATTCTCGGCCAAAGAAGGAGAGATGAAGAGAAGAGTTTTGTTTGTGCTTCTTGCTATTGCCGTGAGTGGCTAGGGTTCTTGGTGTTGTGATTTTCGTGTAAGTCTTGTGTATGAGCTAGGGGAGTGCATGTCTTGGTTAGGGGTTGTTTATATAGAGAAAGGTTAGGACTACTCCTTGTCTCACAAGGAAGGGATTTTGGCATTAAAATGAGGATTTTATTTGGTATTCAACAAGGAAAGGATTAGATTGAGGGGGGGACAAATCTTGGCTAGATTAGGAATACAAAATATTTATTTTGTTATGATTGATTTTAATTAGCCATGATATTTGTTGAGTTTGGTATATAATATATTTGATTTATCTTTATTAGGCATGCAATTTCTTTAATTTGTGTAAGTATTTTTATTATTTTTGTAGGTGATTATTTAGATTTTATTTATTTTATTTATTTGGTATATGACTTAATTAATTATTTTATTTAATTACATTATCTAATTAATATTTAATTTAATTTCCCATTTGTTTTAAATGTGTTTTATTAATTGGGATGTGTTTTATGGGCTTTGGGGTGCTAATTGGGCTGGGGGCGAGGCTAGCAGCAAAACCAGAAATACCGACGCCGTTCGAACGCCCATTCGAACGCTACACGAACGCCCGCAATCTGCCTGACGTTCGAACGAAGTAACGAACACAGCACTAACGAAGACAATGAACTTCCGAAATGAATCTGATGACGTACTTATTCTGAATTTCCCCTTCTGACCTCCGTTTCCCGCAATATCCTTAACTAAAAAGGTAGTGCCTCCAACTGAGACTCATCATCGGGTTTCACATGCGGAAATGCAATGCCTACAGATACCGCCTGGTTGGTCGGTTGGTAATTAATTATTAATTTGACTTAATCAGGATACCGCCTATATGGCTGGTTGGTAATTATCACGCAAATTATATATATTATAATAAGGGAGATTTCTAAATTAGAAATAGTAAAGGTAGATTAATCTCACTTCAATTATAATATGGAAATTGTGATTTAATAATATAAATTAAAAGTTGATTCTGCCTTAATGGCTAGTTTTAATTATGTAACATAATGTGACACCGCCTATATGGCTGGTCTTTAGGTGACAGATAATTACCGCTTATATGGCTGGTTTATGGATAAATAATAACACCGCCTTTATGGCTGGTTCAACTTAATTGGATAATACTGGCAATTTCCATATTATAATAATTTGAGATTTCTAAAAGTGGATCCCATATCCCCAGCATTTTATTTTTATTTTAGGGAAGTGATGAAACACAATATTACTAGGCTTAATAATTGATTTAATTATTTATTGGGTAATTCTTTAGTTTGTTTATTTAGTCTTAAGCTTAATGCTTCTTGTTGTCTGATCACCAATAAGATTGATGTGGTAAACTTAAAATGAACTAGACATAGGGATTCAATAGCCCACGATCTTCATATTAGGGTGTCAAGAATCAGACTCACTCTAATACCATTTTATACGGGTTTTATGGTGAAAATCCGGTAACGCAGCGGAAACGAGGAAAATCAATATTTACCGATTTTTTTTCTTGGATCAATTAAATAAACTTATTAATTTAATAACCCAATTATCAAATTCTAAAATTTTACAAAATAAATCAAATTTCTTGGTAATTGCCGAATTACCCCACAAGTTTGCAAATTGATCATTTTAGTCCTAAAATTGTCAAATATAATTTTGGATTATTCTAAATCATTTCTAAAATGATTTCCAACATGTCCAACACATCAAAATCAGATTGCAATAAAATCCCCAAATTTTTGCTAATTGCCGAACACACCGAGAATTTTCAATTTTTGTAATTTGGTCATTTTTTGTTCAAAACATGTCAAGATCAAATCCAATCAACTCAAAAATTAATATGCATCATATACACACCATAATATATCACATATATGAAAATCCCAAAATTTGGAAAGGGTAAGAATTCTAATTTTACAATTTCTTCAAATTGACAAATTTTACCAAATCAATTAAATCCAACACTTTAATTCAAACTTTATCACACCAAACAAGTCTCACCATCATGAAACAACTCAAGAACAATTCTAGGTCATCAATGAGTGGCTTAGAAACTCTAGAATGACAACTTGATTATCAAATAATCAAAAGAGAGCTTATGAAACCATTTCAAGCTCACTTATAAACCATACATGCTTTCATCTTTCAAACAAGTTCATAACCAATTAAAACACAAACTAAAAGTGTAGAGACAACATCCTAGCAACACATGTTGAAGCTAAGGTCTATTACGTCTTGACCATATAAGAAGATATATTATATTATAGAAATTGCTCATTTTATTCATAATAAAACGTTTACAGTAGTATTTACAAGGAAATACAACCGGGAATTGGCGCTCTGAGCACCAACCCCAACAAGACTCGTAAGCACTTAACTATATGTTTTTAGCATTGAAAACCTTTGTAGTTGGCAAGGTGACTATTTGAAGAAATTTCATGTCGATGAATGACCGTTTTCTTAGATGTCTATCCCGATTTGCTAGTGTTATGATGTGTGGTATGGTTCAAAATAAAAAGAGAATGTCTCGAAAGAAAGAAATTAAACCACCTATAATCGATAAGCGTGAAGCTACCCATGGGCGAGTGTTAGGACCACTATGAGGAGAAATACTACCTTAAAGGGTAGGTGTGTTGAAAAAAAAAAGTTGAAAAAAGAGACGAAAAAAATTCATACCATACTGAGCACAAAAAGGCAACTACAGAGTACATTCGAGATATCTAGGTTAGTTTGACCCATCAGATCCCAATTTTGAAACGAAATCATTGAGTTGGCTTACCTAGGATTCAAGCTGTGAATGAACATTTACACGCACACTGTGAGTCTGGCTTAGATGATTTATTCAAAGACTTGGATTTGAGTTGCGTTGAGTACGTTGAAAGTTCTATGATTTCATTGCTAGACATTCTTTGAGGACAATAATATGTGAAATTATTGGGACTATTTCATTTTTTATTTTCATTTTGCATGAATGTATATGTTTTGAATGACGTTTGTGGGTGTCGTCGCTGTAAGCCCTCACGAGACTATAACTCGTCCACTAGGGCCACTTAGAAGTTTAAAGGCTTATTGCATACGCTAAATGCAATCGTGATCCCTATGAAAGTGGCTTAGATAGTTTTATTTATTTAGTTCTTATTTTATTTTGCGCTTAAATTGCTAGGGACTAGTAATAAGTTGGTTGGGGATTGTGATAAGTGCATGAAAGTGTACTTTGAACATCGCTTACTCGGCTTAATTATCATGTATTTAATCTTAATTAGAGTTTATTTTGTGCTTTGTTATTAGGAGTAATGGAACGTGAAGAATTGAGTAATTACAAATGTTTCGGGGCCTAACGGACTCATCGAAAGCACGTGGGAAAACAGAGATGCAGCACACACAACACCAGAAATTGCCACTGGCGCCGCGATGCCTACACAGGATCCCCCCATACTAATTGGCCACAAGTTTGGTATCGCGGCGCCCAGTTGACAGCGCCGCAGTGCCAGGGAAGAGTTCCTGAAGCTTATTTTGGTCGTATTTTATGCATATATGGACTTCGGGACTTCCCTATATAAACCCAACATCGTCCAAAACCCTAAAAAAAAGGAGAAAAACAGAGAGAAACGGAGGAGAAACACACATCAAAGAGCCACAAACACAATTTCGAAAGAGAATGACGAAGAACTTCAAGCCGACATGACGTCTCTCCAATCTATCAAGCCTATGTCTCTCTTCTAAATGGAGAACTAATCTCATAGGCAAAGCTAATGATGAACTATTGTAATTGACTTCTTATGTTCATGTTTTGATTCATGGATGCTTTTTAACGTTTAATACAATTGATGGTTGTTATTCTTTATTATCTTTCGATTTTTAATCTAGATATTGTGTTTTACCAACTTGCATATATAAATAGTCATGTTTTTTTTATGTGTGATTGGGGAACCCAATTGTGACTGGTAAAGTTGTTTTATTAGTTGGTCTTCAGCTGCAGTATTGCCTGTGGGTATATTATCGACGTTAGATAGGTCATAACGATAACTTTGTGTGATGTTAACATAGAGAAGATAATTCATTGATTACCTTAGAATTTTATGTGTTTTGAATTGAATATCTTCCGATTGTTGGTTTGTGATGTGAAACCTTCAATTGAGTAATAAAAGGAATCAATAACTGAATATAGGAAGTTAATATAAGAGGTATTCTCGTCGCTTTGCTACTTTCTCTACTGATATTCTTAAAGTATTTTCCATAGTTTCTATTTCATATTACCAATCATTATCTTTCTATTTAAACTGCTAACATTTTGTTTAAGTAAATTAGTTCCGTGTAACCATCTTTCTGATGAATCGACACCCCAACTATATTGTGATAGCCGCAAGTACTTTTTGGGTGTAATCAGAAACCCTAGAAACTCCAACCGACGGTGGAGATGGCTTTCGTCGCAAAAGGAATCTTTTTGGCAGTACATGTACCCTCATGACTTGAGGACATGGCATTATGGACGATAACGAAGCAAGACTTGAAGACGAATGAGCCACCACATCATTTTTGAAGTTCCTGATATTAACTCACCAACTCGTTGATATCGAGAATTAAGGGATAAATGTTGATGGTGATTTTCAGGCCCGGGGAACTGTGAAGCCTGAAGAGGGGTAGAGTGGGTTTTTTGGCACTTAACAGATGAAAGTCGAAGATTTTCGTGAAAATGAGAAACCAGAGAGAGGACCATAGCCCGAGGTGCAAGCGAAGATGGACCAGAGGTCATCATGAGATATGTTAGTACTTGTAATAATAGAAGTGAGATTTGGAGTAAGCCAACTGAGGCACGGTCAAATACACCTGAGGAGGCGTATTAGAAGTAAAGAAACATAGGAATGTGATCACTAGATGACACAAGCTAGAAGAAAATCATAACGGTTTAGACTTTCATTAAGGGAAGCTATTTCTCAATATTTCTACATGTCCGTAATTGAAGCGGCTGAGGATCGTAATGTTGGCTTGACCCTTTTGAAGATAAGAAGAGGGAAGTAAAAGAATTTCTACCGACCTGACCTGGTAAAAGGAGCAAGGAGAAGCGACCCCATTTTGGTATACCGATCCGGGGATACAGGCTGGGGTTGTAGCACTATGCTCGCATACGGACGACGTAAACCATAAATGGAAGTTTGAGCCTCCCAAGGGCTAATGAGATAGGAGTAGGCCAGTGACGGATGGGTTGGAAGAGGGACTTAGACTTATCCACCAACACACGAAATCGCGTGAGTGGCTGGGATACAGGTTGACACATGGGTAGAGTGCATAGGAGTTACCAAAAAAAAAGGGTGAATTAATGAGATTCAGATGGCAGAAAGTGGTTGTGTCAGGCAGCAGAGCTACTATTTGTAGAGTGATTGTGGAAATGAGCTTAAATAATGATAGTAGGGTAACGTGGCTGAAGTCACAAATTTGGTGGAGTAGTGGATCTAGACGTACTATATAAAGGGGTTGAAAACTCTGTTAGAAGGGTTCTTCTTCTTCTTTTTCTTCTTCTTCTTCTTCTTCTTTTTCGAGTACTTTTTAGCACTTACACGACTTGTAAAGGAGAGAAAGAGTTTAGTGTAAGCGAGAGATAAGGAGGTCGGTCTGACCCGAGGTGGAAATAAAAATTCTTTCCCCTTTTATCCCGTGGACGTAGGTTGGATCTTTTCCTCCGAACTACGTTAAACTTTTTGTCTTTCCTGATTTGCTTACCAAGTTTGATTTGGTTCCCAACTAACCAAACAAATTCACTGCATGAATGATGTTTGTTCGATAAGTGATTTTTCTTGAATTACCCCTGAAATGAAAAACAGTATTCTACACTATGCATCCTCCCTGTAATCTGAATTTCATTCTCCTCAATTGGAGTCTCTGCTTCTGGCTTCTCTACTTTGTGGTACCGATCCATGCTTCTTCAACACAATTTTCAAAACAAATAATTATTAGAAAAGCGAGTGGTGGAATAAGGTCAACTTCAGAAATTTGAGGCTATTTGGTAGGAGGGGGACTTAGAGTTGTTTTATCAAAATAGAAATTTGAAGGACTTGGGGATTTGGCGCCCGCTTCATTTCCTTTGGCGGTTTATTAAATTTTTTTTTGCCCCTATTTATAGCAATTTTCGAGTGCTGCAATTTAATTTTTTTTAGTGGCATTTTTAAAATATTATTTTATTTTATATGATGTGTAGGGATGACAATTTTATCCACAAACCCGCAAAAACCCTCCCGCAATGGGTAGGATTTGGTAAATATATTAGTGGGTGCGGTGCGGGTTTGGTAATTTAAAGCAGAACCCGCTGCGGGTGCGGTGCGGGTTTGGTATTTAAGAAAAAAATACGGGTATCCACTGCGGGTATCCGCATACCCGCAATATTATTTTTTATTAATTAATATTTTTAAGACAATATAAAAAAAATCTTCATATAAAAACAACTAACAAAATCTAAACCTAAAACACTAATCCACAGTTTCACACTCCCACTCAGCTGCAGCCCGCAACCTGCCCAACTGAAGATTTTTTGCATGACTATTAATTTTTTTTTCTAATCACACTTGTTAATAAAATTATAATGCAAAATTTGGATTAAGTTCACATAATCAGAAACGGGAGAGGAGCAAAATAAGCTAGTGTTTGCTACAACTTCAGTGGCTTTCCTGCTTCTTCATTACACTTACACCACTTGAGCCTTGTAAGCATCACTTTCATTACACTTAGTATAAAAAAATATGACTAAAGGTTGGTGATTACTTTTTAGCTTATTGTCGATTGAGTTGGCTAATTTAGATCATTATAATTATGAAGGGAAGAACTTGTTTTAATTATGTTTATATGAAAAAATAAACATATAGAACTGAGTCTTTCATACATTATGTTATCTATTTACTGTATATACATACATTACATGTTGTATATGTCAAATGAAAAAACAAATGTGAAAACTACAGCTAGCACTTAAAAATAAATTATTTAATTAAAAAAATTATATTACTAAGAACACAAATTAATTCAATATTTTAAAAACCCGCAAAAAATCCGTTGGGTACCAATGCGAGTTTGGTAATTTATTTTTATATGCGGTGCGGGTTGGTAATGAAAATTAAAACCCGCAACGGGTATGGTGCGGGTTTGGTAATTTATTTACATATGCGGGTGCAGATTTCGTAATGGAAAACTCGCACCATACCCTACCCACTGCCATCCCGAATGATGTGTTAGCACTTAAAATATGATACCAGTGAATTGTTAAATGTGATAAAAGATAAAAGGTATTTGTTTTTGGTGTTTACTGGTAGGTTTTTTTTTTTTTTAAAAAATGATATAATAAATTGATGTTTGATAACATTAACAAGCAAAATGTTATTATATAGTGACACTAAAGGTCATATTTATAATAGCATTTTCTAGATGTTATAAAATTTGATATTATACCTGACATATATTAAAAATGCTATTAATAGATGTCAAATGTTATTAAGAATAAAGTGTAATAACTTTAGTATTACAATAGTAGAATAATGTTAAAAATGTTAAAAAAAAATTAATAAGTGATAACATTTTTAAAAGAAATGCTACAGTATAATGCTACCAAAGACTGTATTTGTTGTCGTGTTAGGTTAAGTGACAAAAACACGGGAGTTGTAATTTCACTTAAAATTAAAAATTTTAAAAATAATAATCAGGTATTAAAACAAAAAATCGAGTTTTAAACTTAAATTTTATATTTATTGTAATTACATATTAAAAAATTTTTTTAAAAAAAAACAGATTTAATTATGGTTTCGGTTTTCTCCTGTTTTTTTTCGATTTATAAACTTTGCAGATTTTTTAACATGATTCTGATCGAACCAAAGGCATATTCCCGATTTGACCGATTGAACTGATCAGTCCGGTCAAATTACAAAAACTATGCTCAAAAGATATAATTATTTTCTAGTCCATATAATATAATTTTTATTTTTTAATTAAAAAGTTATTTTTCCAAAATAAATTTTATGTAATTGTTTTAAATTTGACATTTGACTAATATTTTGAATTACAAAAATCATGAATTCTTGATAAAATTATTTTATGTCAAGCATTTTTATCATTAGTTTTTAATAGAAATGATTTATGTCAAGACTTCTATCATTATTTCTTGATAGATAATTATCTATCACAAATTTGTCTTTAATTCTTAGCAAATATTTTATCTGTCACATATGTGTTATAAATTGATGATAGAATCAGTATTGTCATAACTCATCTATCAAGATAGCCTGCTTTTCTACTAGTGAAAATAAATTAATTAATATAAATTCCGTGCTTGGATAAATATCAAAATTTAGTATTATTCTTACAAAAATATTAATGTAACATCCTCAGTGCGGAGATGTTACCGGCAGATGATGGATCCTCACCACCATCCTGAGCCTCTGATAATTTCTAAGCTTCCTTGACTATGTTACTATAACAGACACTTATTAAATTATTTCACAAATCAATTATTGTACGAACAACTTATTGACTTTAAATAATTACGTATTCTTCATTTAAATAACTTATATACCTTTAGACATGACTCACACCGACATACATGTATTCTATTTGAATACGAACAACAGCCTTAGCATGAAAGACCCATACTCTAGTGACTGCAGTAATCTCAATTCCTCGATCACAAGCTCCTGATCGATTATGGCTCACCAGATAAAGCTACCTGCAAAACAAACTGTGGAGTTGGGGGGTCAGATCGTTTGAACGACCTGGTGAGTGAATATTAAAAATAACAAAATCATAAAAAAAAATTTCTAAAGCACGTCAATAAATCATTTTTCAAACATGTATCGTCAAAAACATATCAAGAGTTCAACGCCCAAGTCGCGAGCATAGACTGAACGAGGAACGAACCGTCCCTTGTCGACAAGGTAGCAAGTCAATCCATTTCTGATGGACGAGACCCTAACAAGCACCCCGACAGAAACATATGATGAGTCGTAAAAACTTGAAAACATGCAACAAGCATCGAGGTGGAAACATATCATCGATCAAGCATCTCGGCGGAAACATATAGATAACTTAGAAATCATGAAAATATTGAACAAGTGTTGAGACGAAAACATATAATCATCATGCATATTTTTCATCAATTTAAAACCTCAAAATTTGAAAAGAATTTTGAAGCATAAGTCAAGAAAACATAAAATAAAATATCCACTCACTGAGATTGATGATTTTCAAAAAACTCGCTATGGAATTGTTGACGTTGTGAGCTCTTGTCAGTAACATATAATAAGTTGAACTCATTAGACTAGGCATGACAAAATTAATTCTTAAATATTAGTTAGGCTACGTCATGCATGAGGTCCCAAATTCACTAAAAAAAATTAAGGTACTTAGATTTTCTAAGAATTTTACGGACCTAGATTACATGTTAAGGAAGTACGATAGCGAAATTCTAGTTTCTGCCTAATCGTTAAAATCTTCTGCTCAAAGGTTAACTTCGAAAATTCACTACATTTAATTGGAATAGAATCAAGAGCTGAAATTTTAATAGATGGACTTTCATGTGTCTAGTTTATGTTGGTTTTAAGGGATCTCGGTTTCGATTTCGAAAACTCAAGTTCCAAGCCAAAATTCTGGGGTGATCAGAAAAAAAAAATTTAGGTGTGTTCGCAGCAGATCACTCAACTTCAGAAATTCGGTTTGGCTTCATCTTAAGTCCAAAATTTTTTATTTTTAGATATGTTATTCCCTTATGTATATAGTTTATCCAGAATTTTATGGACTTCGATTTCGACCTATAGAACTCAACTTATAAGCATATAATTTTAGGCGGTTCAGATTGCTCTACTACTACACCCTTACAATATTATTAATCATCGATCTCAACATACTAATATAACACAACATAATAACAAACATAAACAATTTAATTATTATTTACCTCAAGAGGAAGTTGATCCTATTTAATTCACACTCCAAAGATTGGGTTTGCTTGATTAAGCTCTCCTTCTACTAACAAAATGATGAACATTTTAGCCCCCTTTTGTTTCTTTTCACTCTACACTTGGAGCAACAATGAAGCAATGTTGTTGCTATTTCTTACGATCAACAAAAGTCTTCTAGACATTTTTTTTATTCTCCATCTGATGACAGTGCCAAGAAATAGTGAAAAGTATTTGCTTCCCATCTCTCGGCCATGAAGAAAAGAAATGGTTATTGAATGACTTTTAAATGTTTTCTTGATTTGTTTAGGCAAGTCTAGAAAAGTCTAGGGATTTTTAGGAAAATCACAATATGGGCCGAAACTTAGGGAGTTATGACGGGCTTGATTGGGCTTTTATTTAATCTTGAATTTATTTGTCAGTTACGGAAAATATAAGGACCTTTATGCAACAAGCTCTTGGGCCCAAGTTATGAGAAAATAAAATGGGCTTTGTTCCCAATTTAAATTTTTGGGTCGTTATAATTCTCCCCCTAAAAAAATGATTTGTTCTCGAATCATAAGGGGTTCAAAATGATACGTATGTCTTAATAGACAACGTTCTAGTACAAATTCTTCTAGTAGTCCTTTCGGGTTTCTATAACACTTCTTAATCTTTATGTTGCTTCTACACTTCTAGTTACTGTGGGATCCATATAACTGTAATCTTTGTTCTTCAAAATCGTGTTAAAAGGTTTGTCTTAGCTAGGACAAACACAACCCTATTGTCTACTTTCCGATCCTTGCAAAATCTTTGGTGTGCTGCACTGCTTATTCCTCGGTTTGAAACCTTTCATATTTTCGATTGTCTAAACTCTTCTTGCCATAACCTCTGTGTGATTTTGATTTTGATTTTGATTTTGATTTTTATTATTATTATTATTATTATTATTATTATTATCATTATTATTTTGGAGAGACAATAACCAAATATTTCTTCTATTAAGAATTTCTTTATTTAAACAACATTACAATTCAGTCTTTCCAAAACAATTGTTAATCTGACTTATATTAGCTCTCGTTATTTATGCTTATAAAGCTAACCTCCTTTTATCGGCACTATCAACAATATCTTCTCATATCCATAGTCTAACTTAACCTTATACTTATTCGAGTCTTTAGCTCTCTTAAAGGAATAGCTTTTATGGGAAGTTATTATAATATTTCATCTTTGGTATCTTACCACAAAACCACCAACTATAACATGCTCATTCTATTACTGCTTATCTTACACCATCTCGATCCTTGGGAATCTCACCACATCTGTAATTGATATTGTATACCCTCTTAATAACACTTCGATTCTCACTTCTAAAACTTAGTGTGGGGCTCAAAATATTCCCAAAGCTTCAATTTATTACTAATATGATAAAATACATTGTGTTAGCTACTCTTTCAGCGAATCCATTAAGGCTTAGTCATATTGTTAATCTAATTTGTGAATGTTGTAAACATTACTCTATATCAAATATAATGTCGATCTCTACGCTGTTCTTAACTAACCCATAATATCATGTAGAGTGCCTTTAATATTTGTGCTAATCTAACATCATTCCAATCTAGATTTACCATTGGAAATACCATCACTCTTTATACACTTACTCATACCAGTCCTTCATTCTTGAAGATGATTATTCATTCTTGGTGGTATCCGATCCCATTCTACATATCGAACCACTCTATTTTCCTAATAATACATGAAGATTTCATATAGATACATTGGGATACATATTGCCTTGTACTGATAGCATATTCAACTCCCTTACGTCATCTTAAGGTCATTCTTTTCAAAGGATTCGGTAGATTGGTATAACTATGACTACGTCTACACAGATTTAAATCTCTTTCTTCCTGGGAATGCACTAGATAACTCATTTGGTAGCTTCAAATATCTTATTTAAGGCTTTTCCATATATCTGGGTTATTTGGACGTTAGTGCTAACTAAGTTATAACCAAATAAATGGCTTTCGTGGGGGTATAGCTGAATGTAGGGTTGTGGTTAGGGTTCTCTCTATTCGAGTTTTAGCCTCGGGGTGTTGTAGTAAAATAATTTTCTACAGTTATTATTGGTTAGGTCCGTCTCATGTTCTATTTCAACCTTCAAGTCGACACTTTATTCTCTATTTTCTCAAACCGGTTTCTCTAAGTTGACTTGTTCCTGACTTGCTCACGTTTAAAGAAACAAAGTGTCGGGGTGGTGGATATAATTTATGTCTCATTATATTAATCGTGCACTATTACTTCTTTTCTTTTCATTGATATGGACCGTCTCGGGGTCATGGTGCAAACTAGTAATATATTATCCTTATGATTTTTAACTCATCGATTCTTGATCATATATTCTTATCGCCTACCATCTTAAGAACTATGCCAACTCTCACTTTTCACCCTGTCTTAAAATATTGCATTATTTATATTTCATTACCTTGAGGACTTTTATTTTTGGCGCATCCTCGCTCATGGTCTCTTAAACTTCCTTCTCCACACACTTTTAATATTCTTCGAAAGACATTTCTCATTTCATAGTTAATATAGGCTTATGCACTAAGTTTATTCATCTAGATAAGTTCGGTTCAGGTCAAGTTTTTTTTATATGTAAATCCATCGGCCTAACATCGATTCGTACTTAGTTAATCTCTTACTCCGTTTCGGGAGAGACAATCTTACTACTATTTGCCTTTCTGAAATCCACAATCGGCTTACCTCTTCAACCCAATTATTTTGTCCCGAGTAAGGTCATTATTAATATACTAGATATGAATGTTGGACAGTTATGACCCATAGCGTCACTGTTTTGTAAAAGACATTGTGTTTTTGTACGAAATTAACTATGTAGTAATGAAATTGCCCTTTTACCGTTTTGTAATTTATTTACTTTCATATATAAATGGTAAAAGTCCATATGATTAGTTCCGGATTGAGATGATATGAGACAGTATCAATCCATAAAGGTTTAATCATTAAATATCCCTAGTCGTAGTATTATCGAGATTGGACATCGATAATGTGGAATAAACTAGTATTGCACTTGTGCGCGTTGTGAGGGCATAACGACATAGTTCTCATATATTTAAGTATATGATACTTATGCAAGTGCGATAGGAGGTTTTGTTTTGCCGATGGTACGGAAAACAGCTTCGCTCTGGATAGACCCCGTGGAATCCCATTGGTAGTATGTATATGTGTCTATGGGAGTCCGCTTCAGGGTAGGTGTATTTGGTCTTAACCTGAGACTTGCATCGCTAGTACTTGCGACAATCGGTAAACTTTGGTTTTGGACGTCCAGGACTTTAACAGGTTCTGTGTACGCCTCTTATTGGTTTATTGAGAATCGTAGTATATTGGATGTGATGTCAAGACGGAAGTATCACTTCAGACATATGGAGATGATGATCACGCATGTATTCAGAACTGGTTCTCTATAGTGTTGCAACCATCGGGATAATATGACAAGCTCATGATTATCCGATACAAAGAGACTAGTTGCTTGATATCCGATATGTGCTTCGTACGGGGCAGACACTATTCCTGCCCCAGGCCTCGCACGTGACATCTGATACTGGATCGCAATACACAATATTACGGTATACTACGCCTGATAAAGATCATATATTCCAGTAAGAATATTTCTGGAGAATTGGGTAGGCATGGCGCTTTTCTAGAAGCCAACCTTGTCTCGTAAATCGGTAAAAACGTAGTACGAGGTACGTACGTGTTCGGATAGTCCGACGATCGTATTTACTGCCAACATATCCAGGGATCTCTTGGGTTACTTCCCGAAGATTCATCAATGACGTATGATTCAAGCTTAATTAATCTGGGATTAATTGCGGAGAGACTTTATCTTGATAAAGTACTATTTGAAGAGAGAGAAAGATTAATTTGGAATTAATCATTAAAATAATATATTCGATATATTATTCGGAATTATTTTCGACGCGGAATTAAAATTAGATTTTAATTCGGGCGAACGAGTTAATTTAGAATTAATTCGTTAGAGATGTGAATAGTAATTTTGCTAGGCATAATTATTTAATTAAATTCTATTTAAAATTACGTCGCGACGAAAGTTCGTTAATTCGGAATTAGCGAACCCAAGCCCGGGAGTGTTTACGGGCCCACTCGCATTCGGAATCGAGTGGGGCCCACATGTCACATCAACCATCACATCACTTGTCACTTAATTCACTTTAGTGTGATGGGTTTAGGTGAGTTGGTGAAAGAGTGATATACACTCCAAATCTTGAAAAGGTGAAAGACATGTTGACTTAAACATTTACCAACTTTTGTTTGTATATCTTCTTCATTTATTTTTGAAATCAAAATATCATCTTCTATCTTCTCTCCAAAGGCCGAAACTGTGAACAGTTTTTGGCTCTCTCCCATTTCATTTTCTTAGCAAAATTTGTGAAGAAAAAGTGTGAGTTTTTGTTGCAAAAATTCACCAAGGGCTAGCACTCTTCAAGGATCATCAAGAGGCGATAGGGAAACCAACACAAAAGCTTGGAAACTCAAGGAAAAGCTTGGAGCTTCTACCTTTCTCTTGACCGAATCTTAGAGCTCTTGGAGGAGGAAATTTTGTTGTTCATCACATCCTAAACCGACCGTTGTAAGTATGTTTTCGCCATATTTCTTTGTTATTCATTCATGTTTCATTGTTCATTTTGATCTTGGGACTAATCATAGAAACCAACAACGGTATCATTGAGCCTAAAATGAGCATGAAATATATTAGGGTAAAATTTGGGGAAAATCCATGTGAGCATGATTTGATTAAATTGAATGGTTGAGTATGCTTGTATGTTGATAAAATGAAATGTGATTGGATCAATTTCAACAAATTGTGATTGGATCAAAATTTGTAACCCCTTATGGCTTGGCCGAATGCTAGTAGTACCCTAGGCTCTTGGAAAATTTTGTTTTTATGAACATTGGATGAGTTGAAACGAATGGAAATGTCGATTTGTAATTCGATCGGATTGAAAAACGAAATCGGACATAAAACTTCACCTTGGCCGAGAGCTTTAGAGCATGTATGGACTTGATTTTGATTCAAAAAAATTTGGACAATAATTAGACAATGATACATAATTAATTTTGTATTGTATTTTGGAAATAATGATTTAGTTAATTAATTGATGTATTAACTAAGTTATAAAATTTGGAAATTTTTAAAATTTGGTTAATGGGCTTAATTTAGAATTGGGCTTGAAATTATTATATTTGGGCATAATGGGCTTGGTTGGGTCAAGTTGGTTTAGGCCAATTGGATTGGATCCAAATTGGGCCTAAATCATTCCATTAAGTCCAAATTTAATAAATGGGCTTTAAAGTTTAATTGGGCCTTATGGGTTTGATATTGGTTTTATGGAAAATGAGGGTGATTCCTTACTTGGGCTTGGTAATTGGGTTTGACCCGTATTGACCAAAGCCCATGCCTTATAAAATCAATTGAAAGCCCATCGGACTTTAATTAAATGAACATTGGATGTTAATTGGGCTTTGAGACCCGATAAGATTAGATTTGGAATCTAAGTCGTTAAAGCGCATTAAAAAGTGTAAATATTTAATTTAGAATTAAATAAAAGAATTAGTATTGAATACGACTTAAATTAGATTTAACGAGTAGTTCGATATAATTCAAGAATTCGTACTTTGAGTACTTATTCTCAAACGAGTTGGACTCGCGCAAAATCAAATCGTGTTTGAACATTGGATGGTACATAATTAAAGACTAATTAATTGGATTGGATTGGTTGTAATGCATGCTATGAATGAATATATGGATGTGTTGAATGAATAGCGTATATCAGATGGATATTAGAAGGGAATGGTAATTTTGGAAATTATTGTAAATTTGGAATTTATAAATTGGACCTGTGTGTCCAGCCTTATCTCTTATTATCTCTTTGTATTCTCTTCTTACCTAATTCCCCTCAATGTTAATGAGGTTTCTATTATTGTATTATGTAATTGGGTAGAAGTAGAATAGTGCTAGCCGGGGAGAGGAAAGGGAGCGATTTGTTCTAGGAACAATCTGTTTAAATATCCATCCGCATATCGTTATTAATTTACTTTTCGTGCCTTATGATGTTTTAGAAGCATGCTTAAGGGTGTATGATGAGACCTTAACAAAGATAATAATTTTGTTGTCAATTTACGCGAAAAACCCTCAAATCATATTAAGCGTTTTTCCTTCCGTTGAGTGATTCTTACTCAAGATCCAAAGTTGGCATTGGTTTGTTGGCCAAAGTCAAGACCTTTGTCAATTGCGGATGTGTTTGAATCATGAGAGTTTTGTTACATATCGGTGTCTTGTCCAAGTCGTGATTTGTTGGCCAAAGTCAAGATCACTTCTTGTCCATCGACATTGATTACGAAACTTTCCATGTCAATGGGTCCCGCTTAACTGGAATCATTAAGCTTGTTGTGCCAAAGCCAAGGCTTAGTTGATTCAGAGGAAAAAGGTTAGGAAAATATATTGGATATATTGACATATATATTATATATGTTTCAGACTTGGATGTCCACCTACCGGATCTAGGAATTGGATGATCCATATCTGATCTTCGAGATCTACCTAGTTAATATCATACAGCTTGTTGGCCAAAGTCAAGGTTGTGTGTTATTTAACGGGATCCTAGCCCACTAGGAAACTGGGTTTCCCGAGTACTCGACAGAGGGTTAGAGGCTCGCCGAAAAATAGTGGGAGGCTAGTATTGAATTTGCAATTTCATTCAGATACTTAGCTTTACGCGCTTTCAAATTATTTCGTCAAAATTATTTTATTAGTTGGACTAATATAATGTTATTTTTCTTGTAACAGTTAGACTGTACCCAAATATCGTTGACTAGATAGTTGGACTATCATAGTCAAGATGACAGGAAAGGGAAATGTCCGAGACATTATCATGGGCGAAAATGTCTTCAAGGGCATAAACTTTGCTGATTGGGAAATGAATCTGAGGATTGTCCTTGGAGCCGAGAGGCTGCTATTTACCATACAGAGACCTCTTGAGCCTAAGCCCAACCCTGATGAGCTACTTGAGCTGGAGCTTTGGAAGACTCACAGCGATGATTGTGAAACTGCTCAGTCAATTATGCTTGCTGCCATGACTCAGCATTTCCATCGACAGAATAGGGACTTGGATCCCTATAACATGTTGGCGAGGTTGCACGATCTTCACCGATCTAACCGAAGGTCGTAAAGATATGAGTTAGTGAGGAAGCTCTTCCGTTCACGTATGTCAGAAGGCATGTCTGTTGAGTCCCATGTGGCACAGATGATTGCTGACATAGATGAGCTGGCCAAGATGGGGATAGTCTTAGAGGCTGAGATTACCATAGACATGGTCTTGCAATCTCTCCCCGATACTTGGAAATAGTTCATAATAAGCTATAACCTGATGAACACTGATGATACTCTTGGAGAGTTGTTGTCAATTCTCAAGGAAGCTGAAAAGGAGCTGCTTAAGGGCAACAAGCGTGAGGCGCACTTTGCTTCAACATCTCAGACACCGAGGGTTGGGCCCAAGGCGACTGGAGGTGTGAAGAAAAAGAAGCATAAAAGAAAGGGCAAGGCCAAATCGTCAAAGGCTTCTGGGAAGCCTAAGGACAAATCTCAGGATGTTTGCCTCCAGTGCTGAAAGCGGGGTCAGTGGAAGCGTGACTTCCACAAGTACAAGGCGCTCTAGAAGGAGATAAAGGCGAGCAAGGCACCGGCCTCATGTATGTTTGTTATTGAAATAAACATGACTACTTCTAGTTTTAAAAATTGGATTTTTGATTCTGGTTGTGGTACTCATATATGTACTGATGTGCAGGATCTGCGGATTAGCAGGAAACGGCCTCAGGGGAGATTGATCTACGCGTCGGAAATGGGCACCAGTCGCCGTTTTGGCCGTTGGCACTTTTGTTTTGGAACTGCCCTCGGGGCATGTACTTGAACTTAATGACTGTTATTATGTACCTAGTTTGACTAGGACTATTATTTCTGTATCTATGTTAACCCAATGTGGGTATACTTTTGTATTTCGAAACACTGGGTGTTACTTATATAAAAATGATGTAGAAATTTGCACTGCTGTAGGAAATAATGGTCTTTATATTTTGAATATAAATCTATCTCCAACATATAATATAACAAACAAAAGGCTCAAAATGAGTAACAAAGATGAAACTTATATGTGGCACTGTCGTCTGGGACACATAAACAAGACTCGCATATCCACACTTTTGAAGAGTGGGTACTTGGACGGATTTGATACAAATTCATATGACGTCTGCGAATCTTGCTTATTAGGCAAATGCCTAAATCATATTTTAGCGGTAAAGGTGAACGCGCCACTGAACTGTTAGCCCTCGTTCATAGTGACGTATGTGGGCCCATGTCTAGCCAGGCTAGAGGTGGATACGAATACTTTGTAACCTTTACGGATGATGCATCACGTTATGGTTATGTGTATCTGATGAGACACAAGTCGGAAACTTTTGAGAAATTCAAAGAGTTTCGACACGAAGTTGAAAAATAGACCAGCAAGAGTATAAAGACATTACGGTCGGACCGTGGTGGCGAATACTTGAGCAATGAGTTTCTAGATTACTTGAAAGAATATGGTATTCTTTCATAGTGGACTCCTCCTGGAACACCACAATTAAACGGTGTGTCCGAACGGAGAAACCGAACTTTGTTGGATATGGTTAGGTCAATGATGAGTCGCACTGAGCTACCTATTTCCTTCTGGGGATATGCATTAAACAGTGCAATTATTATTTTGAATAAGGTTCCGTCAAAGTCTGTACAACAGACACCATATGAGATATGGACAGGAAGAAATCGGGTTTCTCATTCCTGAAGATTTGAGGATGCTGGGCATACGTCAAATGTTTGGAAGGTACCAAACTTGAACCCAAATCGGATAAATTCCTATTCATAGGATATCCTAGGGAAACCAGAGGATGTTACTTCTATCACCCACGAGAGAACAAAGTATTTGTTGCTCTACATGCGGTTTTCCTTGAGAATGAATTCCTAAATGTAGTGGTGAGTGGGAGGAAAGTAGAACTCGATGAAAATCGGAGTGATACTGTTCCTAGCATAGAATCCTCAATGGAACAAGAACAGTCCATCCAGGATGAGATTGTACCACAATCTTCTATTACACAAGGACCGCGTAGGTCGGAGAGAGTCAGGAAACAACCTGAGAGGTATGGGTTCCTGATCTCACCTCATGTAGATATTAATCTCATTGAGGATAACAAACCAGCTACGTATGAGGAAGCGATACAGGATATCGATTCCGCTTTATGACAAGAGGCCATGAAGTCCGAAATGGATTCCATGTACACCAACCAAGTTTGGACACTGGTTGATGCACCAGAAGGCGTAAAGCCTATTGGATGCAAATGGGTCTTCAAGAAGAAGATCGACATAGATGGCAATGTACAAACGTACAAAGCTAGGTTTGTAGCGAAGGGGTATCGTCAACGACAAGGTGTCGATTACGACAAAACTTTCTCACATGTTGCCATGATTAAATCCATTCGGATAATTCTTGCTATTGTTGCATATTTCTATTACGAGATATAGCAGATGGACGTTAAAACCGCTTTCCTTAACGGAAACCTTTCGGAGGATGTTTATATGCAACATCCTGACGGTTTTATCTCGCCCAGACTTGCAAACAAGGTTTGTAAGTTAAATCGGTCCATTTATGGACTGAAGCAAGCATTGCGGTCATGGAACCAACGTTTTGATGAGAACATAAAAGAATATGATTTCATTCAAAATGAAGCTGATCCTTGTGTATACAAGAAGGTTAGTGGGAGAGCACTGACTTTTATTGTCCTTTATGTTGACGATGTATTGCTAATAGGCAATGACATTCCCATGCTAACGTCGGTGAAAGCTTGGCTTTCATTGAAATTCTCCATGAAAGATCTGGGAGAAGCAGCCTTTATTCTGGGAATAAAGATCTACAGGGATAGATCTAGAAAGCTGCTTGGACTCTCCCAGAGCACGTACATTGAAAAAGTATTGAAGTGATTCAACATGGATCAGTCCAAGAGGGGACTGTTGCCAGTGTCACATGGCGTCTATCTATCTAAGGACATGTGTCCTAAAACTCAAGATGAGAGAGACAACATGAGTCGGATACCGTTCGCCTCGGTAGTCGGATCGATCATGTATGCCATGATATGTACGCGACCTGATGTCTCATATGCTTTGAGCATATGTAGTCGCTATCAGGTCGATCCAGGTGAAGGTCACTGGATGGCGGTTAAGAATATCCTAAAGTATCTTAGAAGAACTAATGATGCTTTCTTAATCTATGGAGATGGAGAACTTGAGGTAACTGGGTTACCAATGCAAGTTTCCAAATCGACAAAGACGACTGCAAGTCGCAATCGGGGTACATATTTTGTTTGAATAACGAAGCAGTGAGCTGGAAATCTTCCAAGTAAGAAACTGTTGCCGATTCAGCAACTGAAGCGGAGTACATTGCTGCAGCTGAAGCAGCAAAGGAAGCAGTTTGGATCCAAAAATTCCTAATTGGATTAGGAGTAGTTCCGTTAGCAGCTGAGCCCGTTCCATTGTATTGTGACAATAACGGAGCTATAACACAGGCTAAGGAACCGCGGTCTCATCAATGATCCAAGCATGTTCTTCGACGTTTCCATCTGATTCGTGAGATCGTACATTGTGGCGATGTGAAGGTCGAGAGGTCGCATCAGATGACAACATGGCAGATCCGGTGACGAAAGCTATTCCTCATCCAAAGTTTGAGCGACATGTACATAGTTCAGGTATTAGATGCTTGAGTGACTGGCTATAGGCCAAGTGGGAGATTGTTGGACAGTTATGACCCATAGCGTCACTGTAAAAGACATTGTGTTTTTGTACGAAATTAACTATGTAGTAATGAAATTGCCCTTTTACCGTTTTGTAATTTATTTACTTTAATATATAAATGAAAAGTCCATATGATTAGTTCCGGATTGAGATGATATGAGACAGTATCAATCCATAAAGGTTTAATCATTAAATATCCCTAGTCGTAGTATTATCGAGATTGGACATCGATAATGCGGAATAGACTAGTATTGCACTTGTGCGCGTTATGAGGGCATAACTGCATAGTTCTCATATATTTAAGTATATGATACTTATGCAAGTGCGATATGAGGTTCGGTTTTTCCGATGGTACGGAAAACAGCTTCGCTCTGGATAGACCCCGCAGAATACAATTGGTAAAATGTATATGTGTCTATGGGAGTCTGCTTCAGGGTATGTGTATTTGGTCTTAACCTGAGACTTGCATCACTAGTACTTGCGACAATCGGTAAACTTTGGTTTTGGACGTCCAGGACTTTAACAGGTTCTGTGTACGCCTCTTATGGGTTTATTGAGAATCGTAGTGTATTGGATGTGATGTCAAGACGGAAGTATCACTTCAGACATATGGAGATGATGATCACGCATGGATTCAGAACTGGTTCTCTATAGTGTTGCAACCATCGGGATAATATGACAAGGTCATGATTATCCGATACAAAGAGACTAGTTGCTTGATATCTTATATGTGCTTCGTACGGGGCAGACACTATTCCAGCCCCAGGCCTCGCACGTGACATCCGATACTGGATCGCAATACACAATACTATGGTATACTACGTCTGATAAAGATCGTATTTTCCAGTAAGAATATTTCTGGAGAATTGTGTAGGCATGGCACTTTGCTAGAAGCCAACCTTGTCTCGTAAATCGGTAAAAATGTAGTACGAGGTACGTACGTGTTCGGATAGTCCGACGATCATATTTACTGCCAACATATCCAGGGATCTCTTTGGTTGCTTCTTGAAGATTCACCAATGACGTATGATTCAAGCTTAATTAATCTGGGATTAATTGCGGAGAGACTTTATCTTGGATAAAGTACTATTTGAAGAGAGAGAAAGATTAATTTGGAATTAATCATTAAAATAATATATTGGATATATTATTCGAAATTAGATTTCGACGCAGAATTAAAATTAGATTTTAATTCGGGCGAACGAGTTAATTTAGAATTAATTCGTTAGTGATGTGAATAGTAATTTTGCTAGGCATAATTATTTAATTAAATTCTATTTAAATTACGTCGCGTCGGAAGTTCGTTAATTCGGAATTAGCGAACCCGAGCCCGGAAGTGTTTGCGAGCCCACTCGCATTCGGAATCGAGTGGGGCCCACATGTCACATCAACCATCACATCACTTGTCACTTAATTCACTTTAGTGTGATGGGTTTAGGTGAGTTGGTGAAAGAGTGATATACACTCCAAATCTTGAAAAGGTGAAAGACATGTTGACTTAAACATTTACCAACTTTTGGTATATCTTTCACATTTGTTTTTGAAACAAATACCATTGATTTTTGAAATCAAAATATCATCTTCTCTCTTCTCTCCAAAGGCCGAAACTGTGAACAGTTTTTGGCTCTCTCCCATTTCATTTTCTTAGCAAAATTTGTGAAGAAAAGGTGTGAGTTTTTGTTGCAAAAATTCACCAAGGGCTAGCACTCTTCAAGGATCATCAAGAGGTGATAGGGAAGCCAACACAAGAGCTTGGAAACTCAAGGAAAACTTGGAGCTTCAACCTTTCTCTTGACCGAATCTTGGAGCTCTTGGAGGAGGAAATTTTGTTGTTCATCACATCATAAATCGACTGTTGTAAGTATGTTTCCGCCATATTTATTCGTTATTCATTCATGTTTCATTGTTCATTTTGATCTTGGGACTAATCATAGAAACCAACAATGAAATCCTCTAAATATTTTGCAAACCCCTCTCAGACGAATATGAAATCGATATTGAGCTCTATCGACAACTAAAAGTCAAGTTGGTTTTAAAAAAAATCAAATCCTTGGTTAACATTGAAGTATTGGCATTTGAAGGAGAAATTAAGTATGGCAATACTTGCATGGGAGTTACAAAGAGGATGGTCAAAGTTCATTTTTTTGTGTTATTCTATTATCTCTTCCTTACTTATATTTCTTACCGTTTTCGCCACCAGATTGGATCATACTATAAAATCCTATCTCAGCTAGAGAAAGCGTAATCTATATAACTTTTTATCCAACTTTAACTTATTATTAGAGTGATTTACTAGTTATAAGACTAGGCTTTACCTTTTTTTTTTTGGCAACTCATAAATTTATGTCATGCTTATCAATCTTAATGTAAGAGAGTTATTATTAAAGGTAACTAGCTTTCATCCTCAATACTCTAACCAAGTGTCGCATGATTTCCACTACTAGTTGGCTTTGTTACTTCTGAGAGAGTAATGACGTAAAGGGGTATACTGATTTGTTTGGGATAAGAAGGTTATCACTAACAGAATATGGGTATTGTCTGGTAAGCCAGAAAAGAATGTTATTTGAAAGATTAGAGCACTATATGTGCTTTAGATTATGTAGTGGATTCCAGTTAATATTTCGATATTCCTTATACCACGGTATCTGTTCAAGACTAAGGCTGCTATATAGCTTATTCGGGGTTTACTCGTCTGTGATGCTATTATGCTTATAGAGTTCTTTCTTTATTCTTGTTTCCGAACAATTTTGGCTTACTACCCCATTATTCTTCAATGAAAGGTGTAGCTAATTCTCAATGTACTTCGGCACTCTGCCGCATATTCCCATATCTATTTCTAATTTCTGGTTGAAAAATTATCTATGAATGGGCTCCACTATCTTTGTAGAATATTCCATATTAAGGTAAATCCATGCATACTAAAGGATCAAGGATACTGGAGACTAGCCCTTATATATATGGTACCCCGGGCATACCACATATATAAGACACTATCACCCTCATACTGCAGTCACTAACCCCAAAACCATGCTCTGATACCATCTTTGTAACATCCTAGGTGCGGAGATGTTACCGACAAGTGGTGGATCCTCACCACCACCCTAAGCCACTGATCATTTCTAAACTTCCTTGACTATGTTACTATAACAGACACTTATTAAACTATTTCACAAATCAATTACTGTACGAACAACTTATTGACTTTAAATAAATACTTATTCTTCATTTAAATAACTTATATACCTTTAGACTTGACTCACACCGACATACATGCATTCTATTTGAATGAGGACAACAACCTTAGCATGATAGACCCATACTCTAGTGACTACAGTAATCTCTGTTCCTCGATCACAAGCTCCTTCTCGATTATGGCTCACCAAATAAAGCTACATGCAAAATAAATTGTGGAGTTGGGGGGTCAGATCGTTTGAACGACCTGATGAGTGAATATTAAAAATAACAAAACCATAAGAAAAAAAATCTAAAACATGTCAATAAATCATTTTTCAAGCATGTATCATAAAAAATATATCAAAAGTTCAACGCCCCAGTCGCGCGCTTAGACTGAACGAGCAACGAACGATCCCTGGTCGACAAGGTAGCGGCTCAATCCATTTCTGATGGACGAGACCCTAACAAGCACCCCGACGGAAACATATGATGAGTCGTAAAAATATGAAAACATGCAACAAGCATCGGGGCAGAAACATATCATCGATCAAGAATCTCAGCGGAAACATATAAATAACTTATAAATTATGAAAATATTGAACAAGCACTGAGACAAAAACATATAATCATCATGCATATTTTTCATCAATTTAAAACCTCAAAATTTGAAAAGAATTTTAAAACATAAGTTAAGGAAACATAAAACAAAATATCCACTCACTGAGATTGATGATTTTCAAGAAACTGGTTATGGAATTGTTGACGTTGTAAGCTCCTGTCAGTAACATATAATTGACCGGCGTAATCACACGCGTATAACACAAGCGCACGTATCGTTCAAGTAGTATAAAAATATCAATCCCACGAGGACTTAATTCCTACTGTTGTTACTAATTATTGAATCTATTTATTTACAAGTATATAATTAAAAGGAGAAGAGAATGATTTCTTTTGGTTGGTTGAATATGGATTTTGCTGAACAAATAAATAAATAAAAATACAAAAGAAAATACTAAGGAAAATAAACAAAAGACAAAAATATCTAGGGTCATGATTCCACACAATATTATTCTAATGATGAATTGATTCTCTTATATATGTGTAATAAATTATTTTGCTAACATGGAACACGAAGATATGCAAAAGCCTCTGTCGATGGTCAGATGTAAACACCCAAATAACCCTATTAATCATATGTCTATGTTAACCAAGTTACCTGAATTCATTAAGTTCAAGTTTCAATTATGGCTACCCAGGCCCGACAGATATATTCCTATCCTGTAAGGAAATCTATTAAAGGGTTATCTATCCTCAAGGAAGATCGTGAGCTACTGAATCTAAAGCTGAAACCTAAAATTCCTTTTCCAAGTTCATTTTAAGTTTACCAAATCAATCTTATTGTTGACCAGGCAACAAGAAGCATTGAGCTTAAGATTCAATAAAAAAACTAAATAACTACCCAATATATAATTAAATCAATTATTAAGTATGTGAATATTGTGTTTCATCACTTCCCTAGAATAAAAAGACAATAATGGGGTTAGAGGATCCACATTTAATATTTCATATCTAGGAATCTCACTTATTATAATATATAAATTATTTTATGTTTTGCTTTATCAGGAATTAATAATGTAAACATTTAAAACTAGCTATATAGGCGGTAATCCATTTAGTCCAACTACACCAACTATGTAGGCGGTAATTATCTGTCACATAAAGACCAGCCATATAAGTGGTAAAGTAATTTATATTTAGACCGACCATATAGGCGGTAATAAAGTATGCCATTAATTAATCCGGTTAAATTATAATTAAGTGAGATTAACCTAGATATTTATATTAAATATTTCATCTTTTACCCTAGCGGAAATTTAAATGCAAAACATAAAATAAAATAAAAATAAAATATTAAAATTAAAATTAAAATTAAACATAATTTAATTATTACAATAATTTACAAAAATAGATGCAATCCTTAAAAGTCTAAGAAAACCCTAAGGAAAGCACGAGGAAAATGAGGTGCAAATGAGCTGAATTTATAGGCAAAATTATCCTTCACGTGTCGCGACGCGCATATGCCATGCGTGTCGCGACGCCGAGCTGACACGCGGGAAGAGACACTATTTGACCGTTGACTGCTGATGTGGCACGCTAAATCTGTCGGCATAATAGAAACATGACATGTGGCATGCGGTAGAATTCGGTCCACTGAGATGTTGACACGTGGCAGAAGATTATTGGCTGATGATTTTGGGTTTCTAAAGTCATCCCAAGATCAATCCAAGCATAAAATCATATGAATACTAAATGAAGTATAGCGGAAATATACTCACATTGTTCGGTTGAGAGGATGTGTAGAGAACAAAAACTTTGCTCATTGAGTGATAGTTCCAAGCTCACTTTGAATGTTGTATCAATGCTCCAAGATTTGATATTGATTCCAAGCTCTTGGGAATGGTTTCCCTATCACCTTAGATGATTCCTTGTGATTGCTAGCTCTTGAAAATTTGCAACAAATTTTCTAGTTTTCCCTTTGTATCTCATGGCAAAGTGAAGAAAATGAAGAAGAGAGAATTTGTGAAGTTGGGCGTGAATGGTGAGAGAGAGAATGAATGAGTTATGTTGATTTGTTTTGATTTCAAAAATCAAAATAATGATATACCAAATATTTGGTATTAAGTCAATCACTTTCAACTTGTGTGTTTAACAAGTTAACAACCACCCACCAATTCCATCACCAAAAAGGTAAGTTAAATGACAAGTGATGTGACACATGGGCCCCACTTGATTAAAAAATCCGAGTGGGCCCGCAAACACATCCCGGGCTTGGGTTCGTTAATTTCGAATTAAAGAATTTTCCGTTGCGACGTAATTAAATCAAATTTAATTAAATAATTATGCCTAATAAAATTATTATTCACGTCGCTCTCGAATTAATTCTAAATTAATTCGTTCGCCCGAATTAAAATCTAATTTTAATCTGTTATGAAATCTAATTTCATTTAATATATCAAATATATTATTTTATCGATTAATTCCAAATTAATCGTTCTCTCCCTTCTAATAGTATTTTATCCCAGATAAAATCTCTCGGCAATTAATCCTAGATTAATTATGTTCGAATCATACGTCATCGGTGAATCTTCGGGAAGCGACCCATGAGATCCCTGGATATGTTGGCAGTAAATCCGGTCGTCGGACTATCCGAACACGTGAGTACCTCGTACTATGTTCTTACCGATTTACGAGACATGGTTGACTTCTAGCAAAGCACCGTGCCTACCCAATTCTCCAGAAATATTCTTAAAGGAATATATAATCTATGTCAGACGTAGTATACGTAGTATTGCTTATTGAGATCCAGTATCGGATGTCACATACAAGGCCTGGGGCTGGAATAGTGTCTGCCCCGTACGAAGCATATATCGGATCACAAGCAACTAGTCTCTTTAATCGGATAATCATTACCTTGTCATATTATCCCGATGGTTGCAACACATTAGAGTACCAGTTCTGTATCCCTACGTGATCATCATCTCCATATGACTGAAGTGATACTTCCGTCTTGACATCACACCCAATACACTACGATTCTCAATAAACCCAGAAGAGGCGTACACAGAACCTATTAAAGTCTTGGACGACCAAAACCAAAGCGTATTGATTGTCGCAAGTACCAGCGATGTAAGTCTCAGGTTAAGACCAAATACATCTACCCTGATGCGGATTCCCATAGACACATAGTCATACTACCAATGGATTCCGAGGGGTCTATCCAGAGCGAAGTGTTTCCATGTCATCGGTAAACACAACCTCCTATCACACTTGCATAAGTATCCAATACTTAAATATATGAGAACTATGCTGTTACGCTTCCATAACACACACAAGTGCAATACTAGTCTATTCCGCATTATCGATGTCCAGTCTCGATAATACTACGACTATGGATATTTAATGATTAAACCTTTATGGATTGATATTGTCTCATATCTAATAATCTGGAACTAATCATAAGGACTTTTATCATTTATATATTTAAGTAATCAAATTATAAAATGATAAAATGCAATTTCCATTGTCACATAGTTAATTTGTACAAAAACCACAATATCTTTTATAAATTGCGACGCTATGGGTCATAATTTTCCAACAATGATGACGTGGCTGACACGTGGCAATTGACTCAGTATGCGCCTGACGTGGCTGACATGTGGCAGACACGTGGATGACACGTGTCACACAGTTGATGCGGTCCATTCATATGATGACACGTGTCATTCGGATTATCGGCACCATATGATTGTGCCACATGGCACGACGCATGTTAGCAAATCTGTTATGATGATGACACGTGGCAGGCGCACGTTAGTACCCGACGCACGTTAGGGCGCATTTTAGCATCTGCGCATTTTAGCAAACTTCTCAGATTTAACACATGTCACAGTGTAATTTAGCAGGATCCCGGCGCATGTTAGCATTCGCGACGCAGGCTGCGCGTCGCCACGCGCCAATTTACCCTTTTGCCATTTTTCGCATTTTTTCACAGTTTTGACCCTGAATTGCTTCCAATGCTTCCCAAACTTTATATATCTGTAAAACAACACAAAAACACATCAAAACGTTCACACAACCCGAGAAACTGATAAAATATTAGGTCAAATGAGTGGAAAATAGTGATATAATTACCACTCATCAATAATAAGTCGAACTCATTAGACTAGGCATGACAAAATTAATTCTTAAATATTAGTTAGGCTACGTCAAGCATGAGGTCCCAAATCCACTAAAAAATCAAGGTACTTAGATTTTCTAATAATTTTACGGACCTAGATTCCATGTTAAGGAAGTACGATAGCGAAATTTCAGTTTCTGCCTAATCGTTAAAATCCCCTGCTCAAAGGTTAACTTCAAAAATTCACTACATTTAATTGGAAAAGAATCAAGAGCTGAAATTTTAATAGAATGGACTTTCATGTGTCTAGTTTATGTCGGTTTTTACAGATCTCCGTTTCGATTTTGGAAACTCAAGTTCCAAGCCGAAATTCAGGGGTGATCATAAAAAAAAAATTGGATGTGTTTGCAGCAGATCACTCAACTTCTAAAATTCGGTTTGACCTCATCTTAAGTCCAAAAATCATTCCCTTATGTATATAGTTTATCCAGAATTTTATGTACCTCGATTTCGACCTATAGAACTCAACTTATAAGCATATAATTTTAGGCTGTTCAGATTGCTCTATTATTATACTTACTGCCTTAAGTTTCTAATTCACTCCTTCTAAGTACATCCAATTCAGGCATAACCATCAGATTTCATAACATACAAAACATATATTAACATGCACAAATCTTGTTCAATTATTTGATTTTATTTGGTCCAACATTTCATCGAACTTTGGTGTATGGAATAAAATATACTTCCAATTTTCTAATCTTATGTTTCTCAAGCCTTATCTAACATCACTATTGCACTTCTTAATATCAACAACTCTCATTAAAACAAGTATAACAGTCCTTTTACTCCAAATATTTCCCAATATCAAATCACCATTAGCACACACTAACACCATTAGTCTTAATACACCCTTACGATATTATTAATCATCGATCACAACATAATAACAAACATAAACAATTTAAATATTATTATTTACCTCAAGAGGAAATTGATCCTGATTTAATTCACACTCCAAAGATTGGGTTTGCGTGATTAAGCTCTCCTTCTACTAACAAAATGATGAACATTTCAGCCCCCTTTTGTTTCTTTTCACTCTAGACTTGGAGCAACAGTGAAGCAATGTTGTTGCTATTTCTTACGATCAACAAAAGTCTTCTAGACATTTTTTTATTCTCCATCTGACGACAGTGCCAAGAAAATAGTGAAAAGATATTTGCTTCCCATCTCTCGGCCATGAAGAAAAGAAATGGTTATTGAATGACTTTTAAATGTTTTCTTGATTTGTTTAGGCAAGTCTAGAAAAGTCTAGGGATTTTTAAGAAAATCACAATATGGGCCGAAACTTAGGGAGTTATGACGGGCTTGATTGGGCTTTTATTTAATCTTGAATTTATTTGTCAGTTACGGAAAATATAAGGACCTTTATGCAACAAGCTCTTGGGCCCAAGTTATGAGAAAATAAAATGGGCTTTGTTCCCAATTTAAATTTTTGGGTCGTTATAATTCTCCCCTAAAAAAATGATTTGTTCTCGAATCATAAGGGGTTCAAAATGATACTATGTCTTAATAGACAACGTTCTAGTACAAATTCTTCTAGTAGTCCTTCGGGTTTCTATAACACTTTTAATCTTTATGTTGCTTCTACACTTCTAGTTACTGTGGGATCCATATAACTGTAATCTTGTTCTTCAAAATCGTGTTAACAGGTTTGTCTTAGCTAGGACAAACACAACCCTATTGTCTATGTTGATGGTGTTTTCAGGCACTATGTTGATGGTGTTTTCAGGCACTATGTCCGGACATCTAGATTGTTTATATTCTCTTTTTTCCGGGCCAGCTCAGCCTCCATTTCACTGAGCGGTTCTGGAGCCTCTGTGCCTAGCCGCCTTCAGACAAAAGGCTTATGAACAGGTCCTTATTTTGGCCGCCAAATTAATTTGCCTGCTGAAAAGAAAAAGAAATCATTGCAAACTAAGTCTGAAAGACACCTCGGATGAAGAAAAGAAGAAAAAGAAATAACCTGAGCCAACTGGGAGGACAACTTGCGACCACCTCCTCGGGTGAAAGGTCCTTAAACCTCGGAATCTTCTCAGGAGGTACAGCCCCGGCCAGCTCATTGAAGGCTTTCTGGTACCAAATGGGAGGTAGCCTCCCTGATATTCTTCCCAAGGTCATCAACCCCGAGAACCACAGCACCCTTCAGTTTCTTAGAAGGACCCTCCTGCCGAACTGAAGAGTTTCTCTGCTCGGTGCCTCATCCTCTTCCAATTCCCGCCTTAACTGAGGATCCACAGTTCCAAAATGACGCTTCCTTCTCCTGGAAAGATCTTGGGGGGCTATCAGGACGGTAATTACCCATTGGAAGCAACCTGGAAGGAGACGAGACCTTCCGAACTTGAGAGCCCGGACGCCCATCTCTTCAACCACCTTCCCGCCTCAGAAGTTTCAGGCCGTTTCCGAGAAGTACCAGCTCCGCCAGGGCTAGTTTTCTCGAAACGCCGGACAACCGATCAAGGTACTTCGGTCTCTTCGACATACCTGCAAAGAGCAAAGGCAAAAGAAAGGTTCAGGATCTGAGCATACAAAAAATAAAAGAAAGTAGACATCAAACATGATAAATAAACGAGGGTACTGGCTAAGAAGATCAACAGACATCTACCTATCCGACCCGAGACCTTGGGAGGAGCGGCTCGTATAAGTCCTGATTCAAAGAATGCCTCATCATTTACCAACTCCCTCCAATGGGCAGCGTACTGCCGAGCCCATAATACCTGCTGCCGGACCTGATGGGAGACCTTGGGAGCATCTCTCCACAGGCTAGGAGGAATAGAGAAGAAAAAGGGGGGTAGAATCCAAACAGCAAAAAAAAAAAAAAAAAACTAAGGGAAGAAAGAAAAACTAAAAGTTTAATATCCTAACCTCCCGCCCTAAAGATGTCCGGGACCATGATCTACCTTTCATCCGACCTCAGGGTCCGTCCCCAATCTCCAGTGGCCCAGAACCAAAGATCCTTATAACTCTATTGGAGTCAGGGAGTTTTTGGACGACGTTTGACGAACTGTCGTAAGCAGAAAGATAATACCAGCGTGGTGAGTCTTTGGGTTGGCCTTCAACTGATATAACCTCTTCACCTCTTCAAAAGAAGGTTCGCCAAGCCCCGCCCGATGCCAAGCTACATACAATCCGGCCAAAATCCTCCAACTATTTAGACTTAGTTGACATGGGGCGATCTCCATCTCGGCCAGCATCCAGGCAAAGTAGGGTTGAATTGGCAATCGGAGCCCGCACTCAAAGAAAGCTGGAAGAAGGGCCACCGAACCTTCATCAGGTTGAGAGCACGATCCATTGGTCGGGGGACTTCAAGAGCGATATCTATCGGAATATCATATCGTTGTCGAAGCAGTGCAAGGTCATCTTCAGTTATCTTAGAAGGACGGTTCATATCCAGAGCCGAGGAGCCAAGATCACCGGGCTTGGATCCTTCTGAGGAACCCTTTGATGGTAAGAATCTTGTTCGATCTCGAATGAGTGGAGTCGTAGTATCAAGGTCTTCTACGCTGGGTGCTCCCGAACCAGAGGAAAGCTCTTCAGCAATAGGGGCCAAGGGTTTAGCAGGGTTTTCAAGGGGAGAACTGTCGTTAGACATCCTAGACGTCCGAAGAAAACAAAAAGGAAGGGGAAGTCAGTCTATAGCTTAAAACTCTAAACTACTCAGGATTCCGAGAATGCTAAGCGGGTGGGTTCTAAAATGCCCTACCAAAATCCGACAAGCCATAAGTCACTCCCTAGCAACATCAAACTAACAAAGGATTCACAGCACACAAAAAGAGAAGAGGTCGTTCAGAGAACTTACTTGTTCTTTCAGAAAAATTGAAGATTGCACAGCAGGTTTGCTCGTCCCCAAAATTTGCAGGTCACAGTGGAGAGAGAAAAGAAAAAACTCACGGCTAAGAGAAACTCTGGGAATACTGAGTCAAGTGAGTCACGGTTGAAACGTTCACAGAAGAGAAATTGCCAAAAAGACTACACAGTAAAAGCCTCGTCCTCTTATAGTCATGAGTGGGACGCTCATGGCCGTTAGATCGAGAAAAGAAGTCTGGATGGACGCCAAATGTCAAAAGCGGAAGAGGCCTGCCAAGATCAAACGATTGGTTAAAGATCAAAATGCCTCTACACGGTCGATTCACTTTCCCTTTTGGCGGGAATCCGACGGATGATCGACAAGTGTCAAAATTAGGAAAAACCCTAAAAAGATGATTTGATGGGCATTTAAATAGACGTGACTGTTGCGCGTCTCAAGAAAAGGTGCTTGAAGAGAGGCGACAAAAATTTCAATTCAAACTCCGGGTCGACCACCAGCAAGGCGATCAGCACACCATCTTTTATATAGTTCCCGGCACCAACTTGCATACTCGTTGGAACCGAGAACTAGGGGACAAATGTTGATGGTGTTTTCAGGCATTATGTTATTTAAGGAGTACGACATGGTAAAAGGGTAATTCCCTTCTTGGATGATATCATTAATTCCGACCCGACCCATAAAAGTCAGCAGCGCAAGACCGAACACTTTACAATAAAAGACCGACCACAACAGGAAGAGACCGAGCACTTCATAATCGGTAACGATCATTGAGTCAGGATGACCGGTCACTTATCAGGTCGACAGCAGCACCCCCCATAACAAAAGACTATCATGCCGCAGCACCACCCCATGAAGACCGACCTCGTGATGAAAACCGAGCATAGGGCAAGACATGTTCGGGAAGATAAAGTATTCTATCCATACAAGATGAGATAATAAGTTATCCTATTTTCATAAAGAGAACTGATGAGTCAGTATCCTAAAAGGATAAAAGAGTGAATGTAGTTTTAAAAGTAGGAATCCTGATAGGAAAAGGAGGAAACCATCTCCAACTGGGAATTCTTGTACAAATAGGAATCTGATTTCTTCACCATTATAATAGGAGGGTTAGAGTGAGAGTAAAACGGTATCATGATCAGAATCACCAAGCTCGACTTGTACAAAAACACAAAGAACGGTCTGAGAAGCGCATTTGAATAATAAAAAAAGTATCATCCTTTTTGTGCCCGTGGACGTAGGTCGGACCAAGATCCGCCGAACCACGTTAAATCTTCTTGCCGATTGACGTATTATTTGTCTTTTGCTAAGTTTGCTTTTGGTCCCCCCTTAACCAAACAAATTCACTATTGAGGGAGGATTGTCTCGGTAGTAATATTCCCATATTGCCCTGAGACCAAAATCAGTCGTCAACAGTTGGCGCCGTCTGTGGGGACCTACAAAAAAAGGTTCGCGTTAGTAAGACAATGGCAGAAGGCGGGGAATCATCCATCTTTAGGGAGTTCCAGCAACATACTAGATGAAAAAGATGGAAGAAAGCATGAAATCCATGATGGATCGGTTGGAGGAATGGAGGGAAACGAAACAACGAGAGACCAGACATCCGACAACCAGTCAAAGAAAAAGTGAAAGAGCAGAAGGGAAAAGGGTGATAGACACAAGTGAAGACGATATACCAGGAGGAGGGGCCCCTATGGGATAAAATCCGTAGTTGTAGAAAAAGATTAGCAAACAGAGGACACGTGGGAAGAAGAAGGAAGACCATCACGGATCCCTCATATGACAGTCTCTACGACCTTCAGAAAAGAGGACAGGGGGCATAGCGAAAGTGGCGGGAAATTCCAAGGGATGAGGAACGTCGCACCCAGGGCAATAGACACACGGAGGGGGCACATGAATACGACATGGCGGGGCAAGCCGCGAAATAAGATCTTGGTTAAAAAGGAAATGAACAAATGGGGAGTAGGCCTCAGGCCGATGCAGGGGATGCCCGGGGTAGTGAGGAGGAATCTCCCTCGCAGAAAAAATAAGGTCGGCAAAATTCCCAAAGCGATTCAGCATGCCAACCATGGCACCCTATAAAGGCCACTCTGACCCGAAATCACACATCGAAAGCTTTGTCTAGTTGATGGAAGTCCAGGGAGTAGTGGAGATTCATCTGCAAAGTGTTCCCCCTAAATTTAGGTGGCCCGCCATCCTATGGTACAGAAGTCTGGCTCTGGGGAGATCGGAGGCTTCACACAACTTAGAAGTCGTTCATTCGACACTTTAAAGGGGCCTGCGTTCCCAAAAAGACGATTGGAGAATTAAGACTTATGAAGCAAGGAGATGACGAGCCCCTGAAAAATTTTATTGAAAGATACCACAATATGGTACTGGAAGTCGGAGGATATGAGTCCCTAGAAGCCCTAAAAAGCTTAAAGGGAGCCCTAAAGGTCGGGAGGTTATGGACTCATCTAAGAATCCAGGCACACCCGGATTATGCCACCGCCCTAGAGGTAGCCCGGAAGTTGTCTTGGTAGAAAGCGAAGAAAAGATCTCCCGAAGGGGACGGCCATTCGGGAAAGAACAGCAAGAACTGAGGCTCCCCGACGACCGGACAGGGAATTTCAAAAGATTCAATCCAAAACCCAAAGAATTCAAACCGATACCTCGAAGAGATCAGGAAGAGGGGTCGCGACCCAGGTAAATCATGTAGTCCCAGAAGAAACATATTCCCCTGAGCAAACCACCAGGGCGAATCATCATGGAAATACAGGAAAAAAGGCCTCTTGATAGAACCCGACCTCAGGAGACTCCCCCCAGATAAAAGGAACCAAAAGTCTTACTGCATACATCATAACCTGAGGGGGCACACAACGACGAATGCAAAGATCTGCGGGAACAAATGGAGGACCTAGCCCGAAATGGGTATCTAAATAGTTATATCGACCATGAAACCATGGCGGCCAGACAAGGGGCATGAAACCGACATGTGAACATCATCGCAGGGGGGGAAGTACACTGGCCGAGGACTCTAACCGGTCAAGAAAGAACTATAGCCGAGCTCAAGGGGCAGAGGTGCTAGGAACAGAAAGACCCCCGACACAACAAGGGGGACGGGTCGGTGCCCATAATGTTCACGACGAGGATGCACGCGAGGGGTGAGTTTCCCCTGATGATGCGCTGATAATCAAAGCTACAATCAACGGCACAGAGGTGGATATAAAATCCTGGCAGACCCCAAAAGCGCGGTAGACATAATATCCCAAAGAAGCTTTAGAAGCCTGGGAGTAGAATACGTAAACCCTAACTAATGACGGCACATCCCTATATGGTTTTAGAGGCTCAACGGTCATCCCGCTGGGAAGAATACAACTGGCAACAACCATCGGAACTCACCCCAGAACCGGACAGTAATGGTAAATTTCACCATGGTGGACTGCCTGAGCAGTTACCAAGTCATTATCGGCCGGCCTTTATGATGAAAAACAAAGGCTGCGATGTCCTGTTACAACTTGAAACTGAAATTTTTCCTACCAGGAAGGGATCAGAATCATATGCGGAAGTCAGAAGATAGCCCGTAGTTGCTTCGCCACTCTCTCACGGGAAACCCTCTGCATCGAAGGAAGCACCAGGAAGAGGCAAATGGGGGAAGACGAGGAAAATCCAAGGAAGGACCTGGGTCCGCGCCCGGACAAAGTTGCCCGGCTAGAGGCAGCTGAAAAATTAGAAGAAGTCAACTGTTCGGACCGAATAAAAGCATAAAGATAGGGGGGAACTGTGGACGAAATCCTAAAAAAGAACCTGCTGGAATGCCTACGGAAGTACCCGACATCTTCGCAAGGGGACACAATGACATGCCCGGGATTGATCCAAAATTCATCAGTCACCGCTTGGCAGTAAACTCGACACACAAACCAGTTAAACAGAAAAGAAAATCTTTAACCAGAACGGTGCAGAGCAGTGGCGTCCGAAGTGGAAAAACTGTTAAAAGCAGGCTTCATCAGAGAAGTCAAGTACCCAGAATGGGTTTCGAATGTGGTATTGGTAAGGAAAGCAAACGGAGAGGTGGAGGATGTGCGTGGACTTCACCGACCTCAACAAGGCGTGCCCAAAGGACAGCTTCCCCAGCAAAACGTAGATCAGCTGGTAGATACGACAGCCTGCAAAGGACTGTTGAGCTTCATGGACGCCTTCTCAGGATACAACCAGGTCAAGATGCACCCTGCCCGAGGAGGAAGAGAAAACAACTTTTGTCACCGATCAGGGGCTTTACTGTTATAAAGTAATGCCCTTCGGATTAAAAAAGCAGGAGCCACCTTTCAGAGACTAGTCAACAAGATTTTCAAACCACTCATCGGCACAAACAATGCTGGTGTATGTTGACGACATGATAACAATGTCTGAGGCGCCAGGGTGTCACGTGACCGACCTGAAGAAAACCTTTGAGTTATTGAGGAAATACCATTTAAAACTCAACCCAGAAAAGTGTGCCTTCGGGGTGGCCTCTGGGAAGTTTCTAGGCTACATGGTGAGCTCAAGGGGCATAGAAGCAAACCCGCAAAAGATACGAGCCGTACTGGACTTGAAATCTCCCAGGACGGTGAAAGAAGTTCAAAGTCTAACCGACAGACTAGCCGCGCTTAACCGATTCATCTCCCGAGCAACCGATAAATGCCACCCTTTCTTCAAAGCCATCAAGAAAGCCCAAAAGGGGATCGACTGGACTCCGGAGTGCGAAGAGGCCTTCCAACAACTGAAACAATATCTAGCACAGCCCCCGCTCCTAGCAAAACCTCTCCCAGGAGAGACATTACACTTATACTTGGCTGTTTCAAAACACGCAGTAAGTTCAGTGCTGGTGCAAGAGGCAGACCGAATCCAAAGACCAGTATACTATGTCAGCAAAGCCCTGTTGGACACAGAAACCCAGTATCCCATACATGAACTAGTCGCCCTATCTTTGATCACCACAGCTCAGAAATTGCGGCCTTACTTCCAAGCCCACCCTATCAAAGTTTACACCGACCACCCCTTGCGACAGATCTTACAAAAACCAGAGGCCTCGGGAAGATTGATGAAGTAGTCAATGGAGCTAAGCGAACACGACATCTCCTACCTTCCAAGGGTAGCAATGAAAGGACAGGCTTTGGCAGATTTTGTTGCAGAGTTCACCGAACCCCAGATCTTGACGGTAGGGGAAGACAAGTGGGAGATGACAGTAGACGGGTCTGTCAGCTCACATGGCGGCGGAGCCGGGATCGTGTTAAAAAATAACATGGGGGAAAAAGTATTATTTGCCTTAAGGTTCACCTTTGAAACCACAAACAATGAAGCCAAATACGAAGCAATCTTGGCCGGATTAAGGCTGTGCACAGTAGTGGGAGTCCACAACGTAGTAGTAAGGAGTGACTCACAGCTTGCTATTCAGCAACTAAAAGGCGAATTCCAGGCCAGGGAACCTAGCATGAGAGCCTACTTGACCGAGGTAAAACAGTTAATAGGAAAAATGAGGAACGTTCACTTCGAACAAATCGGACGAGAAGACAACGGCGAAGCAGATTCTCTTGCACTGCTCGCATCTTCACAATAAAAACAGAGAATCCCAAAACAATCCCCCTAATCTGCCTCCGAGAAAAGAGCGTAGGAGAACTCGAAGTAGGAACTCTGGATAAAGAAGACAAAACTTCATGGCTACAGCCGATCAGAAAATATTTGGAAACAAGACAGATACCCGAGGACAAAAAGGAGGCCAAGAAACTAAAATTCAAAAGCACCAAGTTCTCCCTGATCGAAGGGGTGCTCTACTGGAGGGGCTATACCGTGCCCCTCCTGAGATGTTTAACAGAGGAGGAAGCAGATTATGTGCTCAGGGAAATTCACACGGGCATTTGTGGAAGTCACGCCGGAGGAAGATTAATCGCCTTTAAAGCCTTAAGACAAGGATTTTACTGGCCGACCATGCATCAGGACGGCATACGGATAGCCCAGAAATGCGTAGGTTGTCAGAAAAATGCCAACATCCACCATCAACCGCAGCGAGAACAATTAACCACCATGTCCAGCCTCTGGCCGTTCGCACAATGGGGGCTAGATATCATAGGGCCAATGCCAAAAGGACGAGGGCAGGCGAAATATGCAATCGTGGCAATAGACTATTTCACAAAGTGGGTGGAAGCCGAGCCGCTATCCACCATCAAAGAGAAAAAGGCACAGCATTTGTAAAGAAGAACATAATTTGCAGGTTCGGAATCCCCCGGGCAATCATCACCGACAACGGAAAATAATTCGATAGCAAAGGATTCAGGAAACTCTGCGAAGACCTCCAGATCGCTTTAAAATTCGCCTCGCCAGCTCATCCCAAGTCAAACGGACAGGTTGAGGCAACAAACAAAACCATCAAGGCAAACCTTAAAGCTCGACTCGGATCATGCAAAGGCTTATGGGTCGAAGAACTACCAGAAGTGCTATGGGCACATCGAACGACCTACAAATATTCCACAAGGGAAACACCATTTTCCCTGTCATACAGATGTGAGGCAGTCATTCCAGCAGAAATCGGGGTAGCACCTCACAGGGTCCGCCACTTTGGGAATGAGCAGAATGAAGAACTTATCAAAAACCACCTCGACCTGATCGAGGAAAAGAGGGAGAAATCAGCCATGAAAGCAGCAGTCTACCAACAAAGAATGGCCCGTTTCTACAACAGAAGAGTTCATACCCGCTCCTTCCTCCCGGGCGACTTAGTATTAAGAAGGGTCACCTTAAATACCCGACGACCAGAGGAGGGCTCGCTAGGTGCCAAGTGGGAAGGGCCATACAAAATCACAGAGGTGGTAAGGCCAGGAGCTTACTTTTTGGAACAGCTGGACTGCACAAGATTAAAAAAGCCATGGAACGCCGAGATGTTGAGAAAATACTTTCAGTAAAATCTCATTCCCCCTCTTCTTGGCAGCAACCCAATAAGGGACATAAATTCAAACACAAAGCCTCTCTCAAAATGACCCGCAGAGAGTTGTAAGAAGGGCAGTATGTCCCCGAATAGAAATAAAACTTTCTTTTTTCACCCGCTCTTCTAAAAATAATTTTGCAAAACCATATTCAAAACCCCGGGGACATACTCAATACAGCGGTCCAAGGTCAAAAGCACAAAACCCGCAACTACCCGACCACGTCTACCACCATAAAGAAGCACAAGTCACACCAGAATCATTCGACTCCATACAAACATAAAACAGCAGAGACGAAGGTGAATCAAAGTATGGATCCGGGAGAAGCATAGCACGGGGAGGGGGATGATACCCCCGTGGCAATTGCTTGCTCCAAGTGTTACCAAACATAAGGAGGACTATGCCCTTAAAGCTTCAAACACCTCGGGGTTGGATCTTGTTCCGCCGAGGTCACTTGTTTATTCGGCTCGGGGTCGGGTTACGTCCCACTGAGTCATGCTCATTATTCTGGGGACGAGACATTCCCCCAGAACCAAGTATCTCTCTTGGCTCGAGGTCCTCAGGGACATACTCGATGCATAGGATTCGTGAGAAGCATAGCACAGGGAGGGATGATACCCCCATGGCGATCGCTTACTCCAGTGTTACCGAACATAAGGAGGAACATACCCTTAATGTGTCGAGCACTCTTTTGATCCTCACTTACCCGATGTAATGGATCCGTGGGAAAGCATAGCACGGGGGATGATGATGCCCCCGTGACGATTGCTAACTCCAGTGATGCCGGACCTAAGGAGGAATATACCCTTAGCATCCCGAACACTCTTTGATCCATTCATCATTTGGATCCAAGAGAGGCGCAGCACGGGGATGCGTTACGCCCCTGTAGCGTGTGCCTACTCCAGCGTGGTAAGGAGGAGCCCTCGTACAATACACATGCTCCACAGTGACCCGACTTATAGAGGATGTGCCCTTACCATTCAAACGCTCTCCTGATCCAAATCTTGGTTCGCCGGGACACTGAATTGAAAGATTCAGAATTGTGTTTTGGAAACCTCGGACAAGACGCTGTTTTGAGGAATCTGTGCTGTTGTTTAAACTTGTGAAACGTTTTTGGGACAAGTGCTAAGTCACCCCCACCTTTTGATTTTATTTTCGAAAGTTTTGTTTTTTTTTCATCGGCCTGACAGGGGGACGCCCAAGTCAGATTCGACAGGGTTTTAAAGATGGATACACCTCCCATCTGAATAAATCCCAAGGATTAACCAGTGCTCGGGGCTGGGTTTCGTTTCGCCGAGGCCCCTTGGTTAATCGGCTCGGGGCTGGATTACGTTTCGCCGAGGACATTCAATTATTTGGCTCGGGGCTGGATTACGTTCCGCCGAGGCCATTCAGTTATTCGGCTCGGGGCTGGATTTCGTTCCGCCGAGGCCACTTGGATAATCAGCTCAGGGTCGGGGTACATCCCACCGAGTCAGCCCTTCAGACTGGGGACGTAACATTCCCCCAGGTCCAAGTGCCTTTCTCAGCTCAGGGTCGGACCACACCCCACCGAACCTATCTTTTTGACTGGGGACGAAACATTTTTCCGGGGCCAAGTGTTCCATACAGCTCGGGGTCGGGTTATGTCCCACCGAGTCGGTGTTCTTTAAACTAGGGACATAACATTCCCCCCCGGAGCCTAGTGCCTCCCTCAGATCGGGGTCGGGCTATGTCCCACCGATTCCACCAGAACCAAATGTTTCTTACTACTAGGGGTAAGATTATATGTCCCCCAGCTCATATTCCCCCCACAAAAGAGGTCTCAAACATTAGAAGGGAAACATAAAAAAAAACGAAAAAAAAAAAGAGAGAAAGAAAGCACATATATATATTCAAAAAAAAAATATAAAAAAAGTGTTATTACAAAAAAAAGACAAGTATACACAGGGCCCCGCCCGGGTTACCCCTTCTTTAATCAGCCCGCGCAGGGGCAGGAAGTTCTTCCCGGACTGGCTCAAACGATGGAGGGATCAGCTCGGTCTCAAGAACGGGAACAGAAGCTTCAACCTCAGCGGCACGGGGGACCTCTACTTCAAGAATGGGAGGCGGAATCTCAGGGTAGTCCTCGCCAGGAGCAGGAACCTCAGGTCGGCTTTCTTGGGAAACCTGGGAGACCGGGGCAACGGAAATCGGGTCGGGATCCATCACCAACTTAGAAGAATGAGGGAGCCACTTCTGGAACTCCTCCTCAGATATCTCCCATTTGCAGAAGTGAATGGCCGCATGGATAGGCCCATATCCAGGTCGGGCAGTACCATCGGGATGATCTCAGCACAGTCCTCGACCCCTTCAAGTCGGATCGCGTCTCTTTCGGCCTCCAGCTCAGCTTCCTTCCTCTTCAACTCGTCCCGAGCCCCTACCAGATCTTCATCCTTGGCCCTCAGCTTTGACTCAACGCTACACACTTCCACCTGCAGGATCCTGTTGTCGGCCCGGGCAGCCTCCAAGTCCTTCTTGGCAGCATCATCATTTTTTCTCTCCAAAGAAGCGGCGGCCCTGAGAGCTTTATTTGTGGTATGGGCCTCAACAGCAGCCAGCTCTAGATTTTTTATATTCTCTTCTTTCCGGGCCAGCTCGGCCTCCATTTCACTGAGCCGGTTCTGGAGCCTCTATGCCTGGCCGCCTTCAGACAAAAGGCTTATGAACAGGTCCTTATTTTTGGCCGCCAAATAATTTTGCCTGCTGAAAAGAAAAAGAAGTCAGTTGCAAACTAAGTCTGAAAGACACCTCGGATGAAGAAAAGAAGAAAAAGAAATAACCTGAGCCAACTGGGAGCTCAACTTTGCGACCACCTCCTCGGGTGAAAGGTCCTCAAACCTCGGAATCTTCTCAGGAGGTACTGCCCGGCCAGCTCATTGAGCTCAGGCCGGTACCAAATGGGAGGTAGCCTCCCTGATATTCTTCCCAAGGTCATCAACCCCGAGAACCACAGCACCCTTCAGTTTCTTAGAAGGACCTCCTGCCGAACTGAAGTTCTCTGCTCTATGCTCATCCTCCTCCTCCAATTCCCGCCTTAACTGAGGATCCACAGCTCCAAACCGATGCTTCATTCTCCTGGAAGATCTCGGGGGCTATCAGGACATGTAACACCCATTGGAAGCACCCCGAAGGAGAAGACCGACCTTGAGAGCCCGGACGCCCCATCTCTTCAACCACCTTCCCGGCCTCAGAAGTTTCAGGTCGTTCCGAGAAGTACCAGCTCCGCTAGGGCTAGTTTTCTTCAAAACGCCGACAACCGATCAAGGTACTTCGGTCTCTTCGACATACCTGCAAAGAGCAAAGGCAAAAGAAAGGTTCAGGATCTGAGCATACAAAAAAAAAAAAGAAAGAAGACATCAACATGATAAATAAACGAGGGTACTGGCTAAGAAGATCAACAGACATCTACCTATCCGACGGACCGAGACCTTGGGAGGAGGGCCCGTATAAGTCCTGATTCAAAGAATGCAGCATCATTTACCAACTCCCTCAAATGGAAAAGATCTACCCTTCATCCGACCTAAAGATGTCCGGGACCAAGATCTACCCTTCATCCGACCTCAGGGTCCGTCCCCAATCTCCAGTGGCCCAGAACCAAAGATCCTTAAAACTCTTATTGGAGTCAGGGAGGAGTTTTTGGACGATGTTTGACGAACTGTCGTAAGCAGAAAGATAATACCAGCCGTGGTGAGTCTTTGGGTTGGCCTTCAACCGATATAACCTCTTCACATCTTCAAAAGAAGGTTCCCCAAGCCCCGCCCGATGCCAAACTACATACAATCCGGCCAAAATCCTCCAACTGTTTAGACTTAGTTGACAGGGGGCGATCTCCATCTCGGCCAGCATCCAGGCAAAGTAGGGTTGAATTGGCAACCGGAGCCCGCACTCAAAGAAAGCTGGAAGAAAGGCCACCGAACCTTCATCAGGTTGACTAGCACGATCCATTGGTCCGGGGACTTCAAGAGCGATATCTATCAGAATATCATATCGTTGTCGAAGCAGTGCGAGGTCATCTTCAGTTATCTTAGAAGGACGGTTCATATCGAGAGCCGAGCAGCCAAGATCACCGGGCTCTGGATCCTTCTGAGGAACCCTTTGATGGTAAGAATCTTGTTCGATCTCAGAAGGAGTGGGAGTAGTATCAAGGTCTTCTACTCTGGGTGCTCCCGAACCAGAGGAAAGCTCTTCAGCAATATGGGCCAAGGGTTTAGCAGGGTTTTTAAGGGGAGAATTTTCGTTAGACATCCTAGACGTCCGGAAAACAAAAAGGAATGGGAAGTCAGTCTATAGCTAAAACTCTAAAACTACTCAGGGATTCCGAGATGCTAAGCGGGTGGGTTCTAAAATGCCCTAACAAAATCCGACAAGCCATAAGTCACTCCCTAGCAACATCAAAACTAACAAATGATTCAACACACAACAAAAAGAGAAGAGGTCGTTCAGAGAACTTACTTGTTCCTTTCAGAAAAATTGAAGATTGCACAGAACGGTTTGCTCGTCCCAAAATTTGCAGGTCAAAGTGGAGAGGGAAAAGAAAAAACTCACGGCTGGAAGAAACTCTGGGAGTACTGAGTCAAGTGAGTCACGGTTGAAACGTTCACAAGAGAAATTTGCCAAAAAGACTACACAGTAAAAGCCTCGTCCTCTTATAGTCATGAGGGACGCTCATGGCCTTTAGATCGAGAAAAGAAGTCCGGATGGACGCCAAATGTCAAAAGCGGAAGAGGCCTGCCAAGATCAAACGAATGGTTAAAGATCAAAACGCCTCTACACGGTCGATTCACTTTCCTTTTTGGCGGGAATCCGACGGATGATCGACAAGTGTCAAAATTAGGAAAAACCCTAAAAAGATGATTTGATGGGCATTTAAATAGACGTGACTGTTGCGCGTCTCAAGAAAAGGTGCTTGAAGAGAGGCGACAAAAATTTCAATTCAAACTCCGGGTCGACCACCAACAAGGCGATCAGCACACCATCTTTTATATAGTTCCCGGCACCAACTTGCATACTCATTGGAACCGAGAACTAGGGGACAAATATTGATGGTGTTATCAGGCACTATGTTATTTAAGGAGTACGGCATGGGTAAAAAGGGTAATCCCTTCTTGGATGATATCATTAATTCCGACTCGACCCATAAAAAGTCAGCAGCAAGGACCCGAACGCTTTACAATAAAAGTCCGACCACAACAGGAAGAGACCGAGCACTTCATAATCGGTAACCGATCACTTGAGTTCAGGATGACCGGTCACTTATCAGGTCGACAGCAGCACCCCCATAACTAAAGACTATTATGACCGACCACATGAAGACCGACCTCGTGAAAACCGAGCATAGGGCAAGACATGTTCGGGAAGATAAAGCATTATATCCATACAAGATGAGATAATAAGTTATCCTATTTTCATAAAGAGAACTGATGAGTCAGTATCCTAAAAGGATAAAAGAAGTGAATGTAGTTTTAAAAGTAGGATTCCTGATAGGAAAAGGAAACCATTTCCAACTGGGAATTCTTGTACAAATAGGAATCTGATTTCTTCACCATTATAAATAGGAGGGTAGAGTGAGTGTAAAACGGATATCAGGATCAGATCATCAAGCTCTGACTTGTAAAAACACAAAGAACGGTCTGAGAAGCGCATTTGAATAATAAAAGTATCATCCTTTTTGTGCCAGTGGACGTAGGTCGGACAAGATCCGCCGAACCACGTTAAATCTCCTTGTCGATTGACGTATTATTTGTCTTTTGCTAAGTTTGCTTTTGGTCCCCCATAACCAAATAAATTCACTATTGAGGGAGGATTGTCTCGGGAGTAATATTCCCATATTGCCCTGAGACCAAAATCAGCCGTCAACAGTCTACTTTCCGATCCTTGCAAAATCTTTGGTGTGCTGCACTGCTTATTCCTCGGTTTGAAACCTTTCATATTTTCGATTGTCTAAACTCTTCTTGCCATAACCTCTGTGTGATTTTGATTTTGATTTTGATTTTGATTGATTTGATTTTGATTGATTGATTATTATTATTATTATTATTATTATTATTATATTAATATTATTATTATTATCATTATTATTTTGGAGAGACAATAACCAAAATTTCTTCTATTAAGAATTCTTTATTTAAACAACATTACAATTCAGTCTTTCCAAAACAATTGTTAATCTGACTTATATTAGCTCTCGTTATTTATGCTTATAAATAACCTCCTTTTATCGGCACTATCAACAATATCTTCTCATATCCATAGTCTAACTAACCTTATACTTATTCGAGTCTTTAGCTCTCTTAAAGGAATAGCTTTTATGGGAGTTATTATAATATTTCATCTTCGGTATCTTACCACCCCAAAACCACCAACTATAACATGCTCATTCTATTACTGCTTATCTTACACCATCTCGATCCTTGGGAATCTCACCACATCTGTAATTGATATTGTATACCCTCTTAATAACACTTCGATTCTCTCTTCTAAAACTTGGTGTGTGCTCAAAATATTCCCCAAAGCTTCAATTTATTACTAATATGATAAAATACATTTGTTAGCTACTCTTTCAGCGAATCCATTAAGGCTTAGTCATATTGTTAATCTAATTTGTGAATGTTGTAAACATTACTCTATATCAATATAATGTCGATCTCTACGCTATTCTTAACTAACCCATAATATCGTGTAGAGTGCCTTTAATCTTTGTGCTAATCTAACATCATTCCAATCTAGATTTACCATTGGAAATACCATCACTCTTTATACACTTACTCATACCAGTCCTTCATTCTTGAAGATGATTATTCATTCTGGTGGTATCGATCCCATTCTGCATATCGAACCACCTATTTTCCTAATAATACATGAAGATTTCATATAGATAAATGGGATACATATTGCCTTGGACTGATAGCATCTTCAACTCCCTTACGTCATCTTAAGGTCATTCTTTTCAAAGGATTCGGTAGATTGGTATAACTATGACTACGTCTACACATATTTAAATCTCTTTCTTCCTGGGAATGCACTAGATAACTCATTTGGTAGCTTCAAATATCTTATTTAAGGCTTTTCCATATATCTGGGTTATTTGGACGTTAGTTGTGCTAACTAAGTTATAACCAAATAAATGGCTTCGTGGGGGTAGAGCTGAATGTAGGGTGTGGTTAGGGTTCTCTCTATTCGAGTTTCAGCCTCGGGGTGGTAGTAAAATAATTTTCTACATTTATTATTGGTTAGGTCTGTCTCATGTTCTATTTCAACCTTCAAGTCGACACTTGATTCTATATTCTCAAACCGGGTTTCCCTAAGTTGACTTGTTCCTGACTTGCTCACGTTTAAAGAAACAAAGTGTCGGGGTGGTGGATATAATTTTATGTCTCATTATATTAATCGTGCACTATTACTTCTTTTCTTTCATTGATATGGACCGTCTCGGGGTCATGGTGCAAACTAGTAATATATTATCCTTATGATTTTTAACTCATCGTTTTGATCATATATTCTTATCGCCTACCATCTTAAGAACTATGCCAACTCTCACTTTTCACTCTGTCTTAAACTATTGCATAATTTATATTTCATTACCTTGAGGACTTTTATTTTTGGCGCATCCTCGCTCATGGTCTCTTAAACTTCCTTCTCCACACTTTTAATATTCTTCGAAAGACATTTCTCATTTTATAGTTAATATAGGCTTATGCACTAAGTTTATTCATCTAGATAAGTTCGGTTCAGGTCAAGTTTTTTTTTTATATGTAAATCCATCGGCCTAACATCGAGTCGTACTTAGTTAATCTCTTACTCCGTTTCGGGAGAGACAATCTTACTACTATTTTCCTTTCTGTATTCCACAATCGGCCTACCTCTTCAACCCAATTATTTTGTCCCGAGTAAGGTCATTATTTATATACTAGATATGAATGTTGGACAGTTATGACCCATAGCCTCACTGTTTTGTAAAGACATTGTGTTTTTGTACGAAATAACTATGTAGTATTGAAATTGCCCTTTTACCATTTTTTAATTTATTTTACTTTCATATATAAATGGTAAAAGTCCATATGATTAGTTCCGGATTGAGATGATATGAGACAATATCAATCCATAAAGGTTTAATCATTAAATATCGATAGTCGTAGTATTATCGAGAATGGACATTGATAATGCGGAATAAACTAGTATTGCACTTGTGCGCGGTGTGAGGGCATAACGACATAGTTCTCATATATTTAAGTATAGGATACTTATGCAAGTGCGATAGGAGGTTCTGTTTTGCCGATGGTACGGAAAACAGCTTCGCTTTGGATAGACCCCGTGGAATCCCATTGGTAGTATGTATATGTGTCTATGGGAGTCCGCTTCAGGGTAGGTGTATTTGGTCTTAACCTGAGACTTGCATCGCTAGTACTTGCGACAATCGGTAAAACTTTGGTTTTGGACGTCCAGGCTTTAACAGGTTCTGTGTACTCCTCTTATGGGTTTTATAAGAATCGTAGTGTATTGGATGTGATGTCAAGACGGAAGTATCACTTCAGACATATGGAGATGATGATCACAGGGATTCAGAACTGGGTTTCTATAGTGTTGCAACCATCAGGATAATATGACAAGGTCATGACTATCCGATACAAAGAGACTAGTTGCTTGATATCCGATATGTGCTTCGTACATGGCAGACACTATCCAGCCCCAGGCCTCGCACGTGACATCCGATACTGGATCGCAATACACAATACTACGGTATATATGCCTGATAAAGATCGTATATTCCAGTAAGAATATTTCTGGGAATTGGGTAGGCATGGCGCTTTGCTAGAAGCCAACTGAAAGTGTTCAATCAAAGTCCCAAGGACACAAATCATGCATATAAAAAAACCACATATGAACACATCAAAGGAGGTGCGGAATATACTCACATTGAATTTCGGTTTTGATGAATGAAGAACAAGGTGCGATTTTGTCCCCTCCAAGCTCACGGCAGTGACTCCTCCTTGCAGTGGGCTGTGCGATTTTAGTCCTCTTTGAACCTCCAAGAATCGCCCATGCATGAACCTCATTGAAGCTCCAGCTTTGAGATTCCATGCTCACAAACTCATTCCCTATCACCTTTGTATCACTCAAGGTGTGTGCTAGCACTTATCCTCTTCCATTTCCTTCTCAAATGCTCGGTGAAACCAGAGAAAATGAAGAAGATCGGCAGTGATGCCGTGAAGAAGAGAGGAAGAAAAGGAGGGAGATGAGAGAAAAACGTAAAATGTTGCATGTGAGAGAAGAAAAAGATTTTAATATATATATTTTTATTTCATTTACCAAGTAAAATAAATAAAACAGATATTATCTTTTATTATTCAAAAGTCAAAAGTTAAAAACAATAAAGCTTTTTCATCATTTCAACTTTTAACTTTAAGTCACATCACATCTATTCACTTTAATAAAGTGACATATTGTCAAGTCAATCACTCAAAGTGACAATTAATTGACGATTGACGCGACTAGCGATTTGACGCTTGATGTGACTCACGTGCCGCGCTCGAATTCGAAATGCGAATGCGCTCGCAATCACTCCTCGGGCTCGGGTTCGCTAATTCCAAATTAACGAATTTTTCGTCGCGTCGTAATTAAGTGAT